>JAJEJO010051467.1:60494-109737 GCA_020662805.1 Glaucomys volans
CACTGAGAAGGCAATAGCTTGAGTTGAGCCTGTAAGGATCAGTAGCAGTTTTCCGGATGGGCAAGATAGAGGAGAATATCCAGGCAGAAAGGATAGCAGAATCTAAGGTGCAGAGGATCGTGGTGCCATTGGATAACTTCGAGGAGTCCATGAGATTGTGATAGAAAAGCCACTTCACTCATCTGAGAATTAGCATGGAAGCCTGCTCACTCCTGAAAAGCTGGCCTGTCTAGACACCAGGACCAACAGCAGGAGGATTTCTTGTTGGAACATACTGGTGTAGAGTATCATTGTCACAGCCACCATCAACGTTCTTGTCATCAGCAAACTCATCACCACCACTACCATCTCCATCAGGACTACTCAAGGAAGAGCCGTTACCTCTTTACCCTATGTTTTTGTTAAAGCCCATAAAAACACAAAAACAGGACCTTCTGTCCTCCTACAAGTGTGGGCATAGAGTTTTGCTCTCGTCTCTACCCCTCACTCCCTTCTCCCCAAGGGACAAGCATCTGCCTGCTGCGGGGTGAGGTTATAGGACTGAGCATGAGTAGCTTAGTCTTTCTGGCTCATGCTCTTTTTCCTGACCAGCCTGACTGTGGCTTCAGGTTGTTTTCTTTGTCCTCTCTGTGTGATAATCTCACCTGGGCACTCACAAGTGGGTACACGCCATTTGTGTAGAAAGCCACATTATATATGCAAGTCTCAAGGAGCATCTTCCAACCAAGTCTTACCAGGGGGGAGAAAGCTATTTTGTTCCCTCCCTGTTTCCTGTCTGTATTTCTCAATTGCTTCACAACCTGGAGGAGCACATCCATTATTTATTGTGATAAAATGCTGCATGAAATTATGGCAGATCCTCAGGGGCTCACAGCCATTGTGTTTATTACTCACACGTCACCTGTCATTATCCAGGTGGCTCTGCCGATCTTGGCTGGGCTTGCTCATGTGTCTGGAAGCTGGTAGAGTGTTGGTCCATTTAGAATGGCCATGGCTTTCTTTGTATGAATTTCATCCTCTGCAGACGAGCTCAGGCAGGTTCTCATGGTCCTGAAGAAGGGGAGGGAGGGGGCGGGGAGAGAGCACGCTGGAACGATCAGGAATTCAAAGACCTCAGACTGGACATCACACTCCCCCTGAATTTTATTGAACATGATGAGTAGCAAGACCCTTCCATATTCAGTGGGGGAGACAGAAACACTCTTTGGGAGAGGAATGTCAAGAGCCTGGAACACACTGGGAGAGCCCCACGTCAGGATAACACTTTTACCAACAAGGTGAACTTGGCATCCTTGTTACCATGGACAGCACCCCTACCTCCACTGTGGACATTCTCTGTTTTCATGCCACAATATGCCTGGTTCTTTCTCTCTGATGGATGTGAACGTGTCTCATGCTCTAAACCCAGAATCTAATAGCAGGGATGAATCACATCCTTGTGAGGAAGGCATGGTACTGGGAGAAATCTAAAATCTAGAGAGGCCAGCTGATCCAGCTAAGCTCTCACAGCTGGGCTGGCCTCCTCCCCCTACCCTGTTATCAAGTGACAGACTTTCTCCTCCACCAGCATCATCAGTTGGTGGCTTTGTCTTTCCCGTCCTCCCAGCCACAGAACCAAAGCCTCCCTAGCCCAGAGCCTCTTTCAGGATCGGGCTGCTCAGCTCCCCTGGAGCAGGAGGCTGCCTGTCTCACCCCTGAAGCTTAATTAAAATGAAGATGAAGTGCTCTCCGTGACAGGTCACGCTCGGTGGCAGTCACAGTGCCAAGGACCCTGCGGGCCCTCTGATGTTGAAAATTCTTCTCCAGCAGCAGTTTCCTCCGGGAGCCTCATTATAATTCCTTTGGTAATTAAAACAACAGATGTTATAATTAAAAGGCTCCTCATTAAATCACAAATAACTGAAGCTTGAGGTGGGGCCTCACTGAGCAGTGTCATCAAGTCACCTTTAGAGGGAATAAAAAGCAGGTGAAAGGGGCCCAACTCAGTGCCCTGTTGCAACAGGCAGCCAGGCTGGGAGCGTCTGTGCATAGCAGACAGAGGCTTTGGGACAGCCCCCTGAGGGGCCCTGGATCCCAGTTAAGGAATGTGTGGAGAGAGTGGAGTGACCCCAGAGGGCTCCCTGGCTCTGGGGTGGAGGAAACAGCCCAGGGAAAGAGCCCTGGGGGGCTCATTCTCTTGTTCTCTGGGGTCCAGGTCCATAGGGAGCTCCCAGGATAACAGAGGCATTGAAAACTTGGCACAAGGAAAGGGGAAAACCCCAGACAGGGCCCAGATACATTGTGCTCATCCTGGTGGGCGACTCACTCCCTTGCTGTCCCTGAGCTAAGCCCAGCCTGTGAGTCGTTGTACCTTCACCTGGGAAATGAATGAGATGGC
Organism: Glaucomys volans; assembly: GCA_020662805.1. Classification (NCBI taxonomy): domain Eukaryota; kingdom Metazoa; phylum Chordata; class Mammalia; order Rodentia; family Sciuridae; genus Glaucomys; species Glaucomys volans. The sequence goes on from JAJEJO010051467.1 coordinate 62,872, forward strand.
ACCCGAGCCTGAGCTGCTGGAGCAAGTGAAGTTTGTAAACCCTCTAGCTCACACTTGCAGTGCAGATTTGGGTGTGTGGACTGCCTAGGCTGTTGTGAGTGGCTTCGAGCATGTGCCTGAGCCCAGGGGCTGCCTGAGCACAGCTGCGACTGATGGCTGACCTAGGACGCATTGTTCATGCGGGGTCTATAAGGAAGTAGTCGAAGGACTCTGGGAAGGATTTCTGGGGATTGGTGTGTGTGTGTGTGTGTGTGTGTGTGTGTGTGCGCGCGCATTTGTGAATGTGGTTTGCACGTGGGGTGCTATAGCTGGAATCAAAGCCCCACAGAGGGGTGACCACTGTCCTCAGCCCCGCCTACCTCTCCACCCTGACTGTGATGCTGAACTGGAGAGAGCCATAAACACCCTGAGGCGGTAAGAACATGACTGTATTGAAAGAATCTGACCTCAGGCCTCTACTGTGGTAGAGGGTCGGGTGCAGCTGTGCCAGAGAGTGCGACTTGGCTTCCAATTCCCCCTGCCTCTTCCTAGGCTTGTCCTTAGGTGACACGCTTTCTCTCTCAGGCTGTTTCCTTAACTGTAAACTGAGGGCAATGAGGCCCCTACACAAGTGGCCTTGAGCTTTAAATGACACAATAAATGCTCCTGGTGTGCATATTACATGCCAAGAACATTCTAGAAACCTACCTACATCTGTTCATTTAATCTTTACAGCAGCTTACAGGAGGGAAGTGGAAGAGTGAATAGTTAGCCAGGTGGCTGCCTGGAGTTGGGGCAGGGTGTGGAACATGGGCAGGTAAGTGGGGACCAGAGGGCAGCAGCCCTGAGCAACGTGCTGCAGGGGAGCATCCATGCACACAGGCCCTGCCCTGTTCTGCTCCACCTGAACCTTTGCCATCTCTGAGGCTCAAACCACCATGCTTCAGGTGAGCAGGTGCAGAGGGAACCAGGGCTCCTCCTCCAGGTGTCCTGAGCCAATTCAGTGAGGATGTCCCACAATCTCAGAGCAGCACAGGCCAGATGGCAGAATGGAAGCTGAGTAGGAAACCAAGGCCATGACTTCAAACATCAGGGCGAGAGAGGGAGAGACAATGTATCAGAGTCATCTTGTCCTGAGTACTTGCTACTATATCCCAGTCTAGTACTATGCCCAGCATGGAACACAATGTGGAGTGGAGTGGATGAATGGACAGATGGATGGATGGATGGGTGGATGGATGGATGGATGGATGGAAAGAGGTACAGATGGATGGATGGTTGGGTGGAGGGAGAGATGGATACAGGGAAGGATGAATGGAGAAATAGATGGAAGGAAGGACAGATGGGTCCTATAGCTACCATTTACTGAGTACCTACTGTGTGCTAGACGCTGCATATCTCTCCTATCTGTTTCTCACAGCAGCCTTCAAGGTCAGCTTCTTTATTCCCATTTTATAGTTGTTGTTAAGTGATTCGCCTAGATGTACACACCCAGAGTGAGGAACAGTTGAACCCCAATATGAGCATCTCCAAAGTCGTGTTCTTTTTACTCTGCCACTGAGTTCTGCAAGACCAGGGTTATGTTTAGACCCTGTTTAGATAAATCCTGGCCCTGCCCATGTGTTCCCTTGTAATGGTTAATTTGAATTGTCAACAACATTGAATTAAGAGATGCCGATGATTAAGAGGCTTCTGGGTGTGTCAATGAGGACTTGTACCTTGAGCCTCTGTTCCCATTCTAATAGAACTGGAGCTAGAAGGTCACCATCCGTAGGTGTTATTTGAAAGGGGTTCAAATCCCCATGGCCAAACCTGGGTCCCCTGTGGTGTCGAGTGCTGGAGAAAAGCAAAGGCAACATAGGCAACCCGTTAGCAACTTGAGCGTCATGTTAGCAACATGAGATCATCGAGCTCGGCTAGGATGGAATAAAAGTTGGAAGAACAAGGAAGCAGCAGCAGATGCAAGCTTGATTCTTCTTGAACGGGGTCTTGATTGCCTCTGTGATCACCTGAGGATATCTCCCGCTTCTTCACTCTTCCAAAGTGGACTCTGCCCGTGATTCTCCAGGGAGTTTCCAGAAGCCTTCGGTCTCAGACTGGGTAGCCCTGTTGATCCCTCTTGTTCTGGGGCTTCAGCCTCTTGGACTGCACAGCTACTGGTTCCCCTCTCCTCTGCAGATGGTCATTTGGGACTATGCTGCTTCTGATTGTATAAGCCAATCTAATAAATCCCCTTTTTATAATCGTACTTCCTGTTGATTCTGTTCCTCTGGAGAACCCGGACCAATACACCTCACTATGCAGACAACTGGCATCCACATGCCTGCCTTGCCTGTCGTGTGCCGAACACCAGGAACACGGAACTATGACCACAGTCTCCTCCCTGGAAGAGTCTGGAGTTCAGGGAGACTGACCATGCTGTGGGCAGCGCTGGGCTTAGGGGTGTGCTCAGATCATGGGAACCCAATTCAGAGACAGAGATTCTGCCTGGAACTTTCCAATACTTTGGTATTTGAACTGGGTTTTGAAGGCAAAGTAGGAGTCAGATAAAAGAAAGAAGGTGAAGGGGCACTCCCGATAGAAGTACAGCATTTGCAAGGTCAAAGAGGCATGAAGAAAATTTTAAATGTAGGTTTCTTGCTGGTGGCAATGATGAGGTAGTATGGCAGGAATGGGAGATGAAACAGGAAGGAGAGGTTGAGGTCAAGCAAGGGATGAAGGACTTTGAATATCAGGGCAGGAAATCAAAAGCCACCTGAGGTTAGAGTGGAGGAATGTGGTGCTCAGATATGCAGTAAGAAAGCTCAAAGAGCACTAGGGATGAGGATGGTCAGAAGCTGGGAGATCTGATGCATGTATCTGGATGATTCCAGTTACTCTTATGAATCATAAAACTACAGTTGGTTGGAATAAAATGACCCCTGGAGACCCCTAGTGGCAGAGATGGTGAACCTGAGGCCCAGAGAGGGCTAGCAACTAGCTCAGGGTCAAACAGCAAGTCAGTAGCTGACCATGACTATAAGCAGTGGCTCCCAGAGAGTTGGGCATCCTTTCTCTACCTCTTTTGTGACTCTTGTGTGTTGAGCAGAAATCAAGTTGGTGGCTTCACAAACTGCTAAATCCTAGCACATCTGGGAGGTTCATGTAACATGATGCTCATAATAAATTTTTACCCCCTGAGGACAGTGAAGTACAACAGGAGGGGGTGAGTGCTTGACAGGGTCTCTGATTAAAGTCAGATGCAGACATTTTCAACTGTAAAGGCTGCTGGCACCTCTGAGAAATGAATGACACAGAATGCGACAGCTTTGGGCCAGGTTAGAAGAGAAGGGGGCCTCTGGGGTGACTGAGTCAGAGGCTGCTGGGGCAGGGAAGGAATCCGTGGCTGCTGGTCTCATACCTCCCCCTCGAAAGGAGCGATTCTGCCCATGGCACACGCATGCCTACACCCTGCCTTCCCCTTGTTAGGGAATCCCATGGCCTCCTGAATATTGGGCAGGGGGTTTGTGTATTATTGATTGTGATGGAAGCTTATTTTGCTGCACAAATTTGTAAGGAAAAAAAACAGGTAGCTCATTGAACCACCTTGCTGTGGTGTTTTCTATGTTTTTTAGACTGATTTCAGCATTGTGCCACTTAGAAAATCAATCAGCTAAATAGCTCAAGCTTATAAAAGCCTAGAATTATATAAAAAGATTTATAGCCTGAACCCCAAACACCTCTCCCCTTAAACCTACCTGCATTCTAAAAGCCCTGGCCCGTGTGCCACCTCCTCCCTGAAGCCTTCTTGGAGGAGCTGTTCTGCTCAGCCGTACCTGAATGGAGCCCCCATGGCTTGCTCAGGCTCTCCCAAAGAATGGATCCTGGATCCCTTCCAAAGCTGACCATCTACCCTGGACAGATTGCTTCCCATTATCCCATGGACCAGAGTTGAGAAATAGACACATCCACAGCCCCACCTCCCCCAGATCAGACCTCCCCTGGAGATGCAGCCTGGGGTCTCGGTAAACCAAGGCTGAGGCTTGTGCTTCGTCCCCTTGCAGAGGGGACGATGGTGCTTCACCTGGATTCCTGTTTCTGAGTGTTGTTACTGTAACATTTAAACATAATTAGAGTGTTCTACCCTCTCCCCCCTAACCCAGATCCAGGCCCCTACTCAGAGGCAACCGGTATTATCATTTAATGTCTGTTCACCCACACTTTTTTATTTAAATGCACATACTTAGGCACTTTGAGCAATAAAGAGAGTTATTTGGCTTTTGTTTGTTTTTGCATAATGAACCTGTACCTGCTGGGTTCTCCACTTAGGCCCGCAAAGTTGCCATCTGTCTATCAGGCTGTGTTCTCATCTGGAGGCTAAATGGGGAAGCACCTATGCTCATTTCAAGTTCATGCAGACCCGACCACCCGCAGAATACCTTTCCCTGTAGCTGCATGACAGGATGCCCTGCTTCTTACAGTCTACTGACTGGAGAATGCTGTCAGGGCTGGGGTCCACCATGGCCATCTCCCTCTTCTTCTCCCCAGGCAGTTTGCCTATTCAATACCCACGAGAATCTCTCTCTCTCCCTGTCTGTCTGTCTGTCTCTCTCCTGCTAATAAAATCTTTTATTATATAAGGTAGGATGGTCTTGGAAGTGACATCCATTACCTCTGCAATATTCTATTGGTTAGAAACAAGTCATAGGCTCCACCCACACTCCAGAGGAGGGGATTACAGGTGGTGGACTCGAGGGGTCATCTTAGGGTGTGTCGACTACAGTGTGGTAATACCCCTCTTCTTAACCTTTATATTGGCTCCTGAGTCCCGTGCCCCACCCCTGTGACTTCCCTGTACCTTGCCAAACCTTTGTAAATAATCTCTACATTAAACTATCTTCAAACTACCTAGTCTGGACATGCTGTTTTTGTGCCTGAATCATTACAAAGACCAGGCATAGTTTTGTGAATGAAACATCCGAAGGGTGAAATCTAAGGGGTAGGGTGTAGTTGAATGGAACAAGAAGGGGCGTTGTGAATTCCTCTCAAACCCAACCAGCCCATACATGGGGAGAAAGTCTAAGCTCACTTGTACGTGATAAGGATAACACGTCTTCATTTTTCCTCTGGCTTCGTGCACAAAGCCTTCATATCACTGACCTCTTCCCATCTGGCTGCCCCATCCCCCTCCACCAGAGGAGGAACAACTCACTTGATCAGAGCATTTCAGTTGAGGACCTGGCCCCTAACTCTGTTCCTCCCTCTCTTTCCTCTTGGAGCTCCAGCTGCTGCAGAGAGTCTGTGTTTGGGCTGCTGCTTCATGCTGGGCATTTTCAAAGGAAGCCCCACCCATGAGATGATGCCCATCATAGTACAGGCCTGCCTAAGACTCTCTCTAATTCTGGGGTTCAGAATATGGAAGCCCATAACTGCAGCATATCCAAGTCATATCCTCCAAACTAGGTTTAAAAAGTCCTACTGCTGAGCCTGAGGCGGTTGAGATGGAGGACAAGGATACTGTAGGGGAAGGAAAAGGTGAGCAGACCTAGCTTTGTGAATACAGTGTAGAAGCTTGGGCTGTATTCTCGTGCAATGAGACACTCTTGCAGGGCTGTGACGTGAGAAGTGACACGATAAGATTCTCATCAGGTAAGGATCACTGCTGGCTGCAGTGGGGAGAGTACGCCGTGAGGACAGGAGAAGCAGCAGGAGACTGATTAGAACTATGGTTCTCAACTTCGTGCACTTCGAGCCCCCAGGGGACATTTTTGGTTGTCAAGTTGGGGCAGGGCTACAAGTGACATTTAGTGGGTAGGCACCACATTGTACAGCTAAGCCCACCACAGCAAAGAATGGTCCAGACCAAAATATCAATCTCTACAAAACTCAACTCAAAATGGATCAAGGACCAAGGAATTAGACCAGAGACCCTGCACCTAATAGAGGAGAAAATAGGTCCAAATTTTCATCATGTTGGCCTAGGACCAGATTTCCTTAACATGACTCCCAAAGCACAAGAAATAAAAGCAGGAATCAATGATTGGGATAGAGTCAAACTAAAAAGCTTTTTCTTAGCAAAGGAAACAATCAGCAATGTGAAGAGAGAGCCTTCAGAGTGGGAGAAAATCTTTGCCACACACACTTCAGATAGAGCACTAATCTCCAGAATCTACCAAGTGCTCAAAAACCTTTACACCACGAACACCAATAACCCAATCAATAAATGGGCCAAGGAAATGAACAGACACTTTACAGAAGATCTACAACCAATCAACAGATTTATGAAAAAAGGTTCAACATCCCTCGTTATAAGAGAAATGCAAATCAAAACCACCTTAAGATTTCATCTTACCCCAATTAGAATGTCTTTTATTAAGAAGACAGGCAACAACAGGTGTTGGCGAGGATGTGGGGAAAAGGGTACACTCATACATTGCTGGTGGGAGTGCAAGTTGGTGCAGTCACTCTGGAATGCAATGTGGAGATTCCTTAGAAAACTTGGAATGGATCTGCCATTTGACCCAGCTATACCACTCCTTGGCCTCTACCCAAAGGACTTAAAATCAGCATACTACAGGGATGCAGCCACATCAATGTTCACAGCTGCTCAATTCACAATAGCGAGATTGTGGAACCATCCTAGATGCCCTTCAATAGAGGAATGGATAAAGAAACTGTGGTATGTATACACAATGGAATATTACTCAGCCATAAAGAAGAATAAAATCATGGCATTTGCAGGTAAATGGATGATGTTGGAGACTGTCATGCTAAGTGAGATTAGCCAATCCCCAAAATCCAAAGGCTGAATGATCTCTCTGATAAGTGAACGGCGATGCATAATGCAGGGTGGAAGGGTGGCAAGAATGGAGGAAGGATAGATAGCATAGAGGGAAGGGAGGGGTGGGGTTGGGGTGGGGGGTAAGAATAATAACAGAATGAGACAGACATCATTGCCCTGTGTACATGTATGAACGCACAGATGGTGTGACCCTACTTTGTGTACAACCAGAGAAACAACAGCTGTACTCCATTCATATACAATGAATCAAAATAAATTAATTTTAAAAAATGTCAATCTCAAGTTAGGAAGTGGTTGCACTGGTCCCAGCAAGAGCTAATGGTGGTCTGGTCTAGAATGATGCATATGGAAAAGGGAGGGAATTCACTGCAGTTCGTGTGTTAAAATATTGAAGGCCTTTCTTCCATATATCCTTAGATTCCACGTAACCTTTGCAGTCGGGGAAGACATTCTGTGTTCACTGAGTCGGGCATAATACAGAGAGTCAATTCTTGGCTTTTGATTTTCAAAAGCCTTGGCCTTCAGGGAGAAAAGAAAGAGGATGGTTTATAGACAATAGCTTTGAGAGACAGTCTGATGACAAAGAGTCAGGCTACCACCTCCATTCTCTCATCCCACGCCTGTGTGTGCCTGCATGCACACACGCACATGTACATACGCACAAACACGCAGATGAAGATTTCCTGTGTCAAAGTGGAGAGTCAGTAGAGGTGGGGGTAGACATCACGGATCTCTAAGAAAAAAATCCATATGCTGCCCAACCCACCCCAACATGCCAAGGGAGGGAAGGAGATAGGGAACCACCAAACAGATTTGCAGAATCTAAGAAGAGACAGATCTGGGTCCCTTCCCCATTTAGAGCCCCAGGGAGGATCTCAGGGAGGAGCAAATATGGCCCAGATAGGACAAAGACAATCATCCAGGCCCTCTCATAGTCCAGCATAGAATGTACACAGCAAGGTGGCTTCTGGTGTTGACAGATCACACAGCAGGGGCCAAGGAGAAGGGGACTGAAGGATCGCTGGCATAGACTGACTACTGAAAGCCCAATAGGGTGGGGGGAAATCCCAGCCCTGCAGTTGCCAAATTCTATTGATAATAAATTACAACAGATGTCTCCATTAAAAAAAAAGTCCTGCTGCTGATATTTTGATCTTCATCTGCAAGACTTCTTCGTGCTATCCTATCTGCTCACCACACACCAATAATAATCACAGACATTCGAATTAAGTAAGAATTGTCATTTCACTTGTCAAAATGGCAAAAGTTTTAAAGTGAGAATACTGGTGATATTGTAGTGAGATGGGCAAATTGATTTATTGCTGTTGGGGCATAATCAGACAAAACATTTCGGAATACAAATGGGAAGTAGGGAATCAGAAACCTTAAAATATTCATACTTGGTAATTTCATTTTAATATTTGGGTAATAAAGTAACCTGAGTGGTAAAGAAAAACTTCTACACAGAGATTAATTCCAGTATTGTAAATAAGAGAAAATATTAAGGCGAGAACCTTCAATGCTTATCAATAGGAAAAAGGCAAAGTCAATCACAGCACAGTACAGCCAGCTCATGAAATATTACATAATTGCTAAAAAAAATTTTTCAGTGGACGTTTAACAATGGCAGAAAATGACTATGATGTGATGTGAAATTAAAAAGGAAGAAGGGAAATTCTTGAGCATATGATGCCAATTGTGAAAATGTGGAAGAAAAGTGACGAGGCTGTTGGTGTGGTCATAAGCTTCTCTCTCTCTCCTGTTTTCCACTGTGAACAGGTATGTTCTCCATGCTCACTCACACCCACAGTTACCAGGGAAAAGGAGACCCACATCCTCTTCCTGGGAATCGTTGATGTCACCAGAGGGTCTTTGACTTCCAAGCACACTGTGAGTTTCAAGATGCTTCATCAAGAATCACCATTCCTTAGACCTTCACGACAGGATGCTGGCTGGCTCCCTGGTGCTCCTGGCGGCTGTGTGGAAGGTCATGTCCTGGTTCAGGAACCCCCTCCTGCGTCTTCTTTTTCTGACTTTTCTTCCTGTGTCTTCTCTTAAGAACTCTCACGGGTCTTCCTGAAGCAGCATGTTTCTGTTCCTGGAGAGGACATCTGAAGGGCATTGTCCCCTTGCATGGACATTACACTCTTGACACCCTTTGTCACAGCATAGGAGACGTGCTTTAAGTGTTGAAACAGGACACATGCCCAAGGACATGCACACCTTGACCTTGCCCCTTATGATGGGCTGAGTCACGTGGTCATCCTGCCTATGGTCCCGGTGTGGGTCCTTGACGCTAGCGAAATGAATTCCCCTGCTTTTTGCTCTGGGCCCAGGAGATCTTGGCAGCCATGGTGGAGGGAAGAAGAGTGGTTGGGGAGCATCCAGGGGACTGTGACCAGAACCAGGCCTTACTAAGGATGCTAAGCCTGCAAGCCTGTTATTGTGTACTTTTGTGAGGAGAAGGAACAAGTCTCCTCTAGTCTGAGATGGAGACTTTTGCCTGCCATGCATCCCTAAAGGAGAAGAGTTAACTCAAATGGTCTGTGAGGGCAGGGCTTTACCAGGCACTAGGCAGGAGCCTCATTCATTAGCAGCTGGGTGAATGGAAATGAGGGTTTGGGGAGAGGGCAGGGACCCCCAGCTGGCTCAGCACTGGGAACGACTCTCCATCACAAGGAACCCAGCCCAGTTCAGGGGGCACAGGTTGGGGCTGGATTAGGAGTTCACTCAGGGTCAAGATCAGCTTTGGCCTTTGGTCATGCCAGGCCAGGCTGTGTAGTGGATGGGGTGGTGACTCAGTTCAAGGCCATGATCAGGGTCTAATCTGACCAGGATCTGGGCTCAGTCTGCAACCAACACCAGGGCCTACCATGGAGGTGTTGATATTTCTTCTCTTTTTCTTTAGGAGAATCAATGGCCCTGTAGGCAAGGTCTGTTGGACTCCAGACCACTTTGCCCTTGGTATCACCCCTGAGCATGTGACTAAGGGAAAAGGACAGCTCTGAGAAGCTGAGGACTCAGAAACAAAATCTCCCGCAGGCCAGGGCCCTGGTTGCCACTGCCCTTCTTGCCTGCTCACCTCCCAGTCCAGCCTCCCTTGCATGGCTTGCCTCCTGATGCGTACCTCATTGAGCCCAGGCAGGGCCCAGGCATCATGGCAGAACTCACAAGGAGTGCGTCTGGCCTCCACCCTGGGGCAGCTCACAGCTTGATTGGGTATGATGTGTCTCATGGGAATGAGAGCAGTTCTGGAGGCAGCGGTCCTGACTTGCAGGCCCCCTTACTCTGAGCTTTATAGCTAAGGCATCCAGGAGAGGCTTCGTGGAGGAGGGGATGTTTTCACTGGCTGGTAAGACTCTGGCAGGCTTTGGGGACAGAACCCCACCCTGTCAAGAGGCAATCAAAAACCTGGCAGAACTACCAAAAGCCTTTTCAAGACGTGACTTTACTTCAGACACAATATTTTGATAGTTTCCACATAAGATGAATCAGAAACATATGCATTAATTTCCTCTTAAAAATATACACTTGTTTTACTTGGCAAAATGTAGCATGAGATTTGATGAATCTGAGGCAACTTAAAAATTGTATGGGATCCAAGACTGGGAGGTCTCAGAAGTTGGAGCATCTTGCAGCCTGAACCTGGAAGCCCTTCTCCAACCCACACGTGGCAGGGACCTGAGACAGAGTCCCCTGTTCCAGATGCTTTTGCTGAGGATATCCCATCACTCAAAAGCTCAAGTCTAAAGTCAGGTTGAATCCCAGTGAACTCCTTTTACAGAGTATCCAGACATAAGCTGAGCCCTTCCTGGCTAAGAAGCTCATGTCTCAGAAAAGGCAATGGAGCTCCGCTCCTCTGAATTTGTTTGATAACATCTATTCTGATTAAACCCATCTCCCTGCAAGTGTTTCTGACACAGGTGGTCCTCCTCTGCCACCCTGAGACATGCTGACTACATTATTACTAATCTACACACATGGAGAGGTGTATCACAAATACAGTTTGGCCTTTCTTAATCCCAGACCTGAGGTGAATCCCCAACCCTCTTTCACAACCAGAGGGTTGTCTGCCTTACTTGGCATGAAAATGGCCCTTGAAGGTGAAACCTTCAGACCTCAGTCACCAGATGATGGTCCTTCCCTGCAGACAGATGGTGCAGAAGAAAATGGTCATTCCTGCAAGTATGTGCTTAGATGAGCATTTCTTTCCTTCTTTTCCTTCCTTCCTTCCTTCCTTCCTTCCTTCCTTCCTTCCTTCCTTCTTTTTATTGTATTAGAGATTGAACCCAGGGGCCCTTTATCATTGAGCTACATCCCAGGCCTATTTACTTTTTATTTTGAGAGAGGTTCTCTCTATTGCCGGGACAGGCCTCAGACTTGCAATTTTCCTGCCTCAGCTTCCCAAGTAGCTTGAGATTTCAGGCACTTGGCTGAATGAGCGCTTTTTCAAAACACAAAAGTCATTACAATTTGTTTATAAAATAGATCTGAGGGTGAATGGTGGGAGGCTATCCTACTAAATTAGTTGCTTAGGGTGTGTAGCAAATTATCACGAAGTTCAAAACTTAGGATAGCAATCAGCATTGATGAGCTGCCCCTTTCTACGGGTCAGGGTCTACAGGCAGATTGGCTGGGTGGTTCTGGCTTAGTCTCCTGTGGGGCTGCCATCATCTGAAGGCTCAACTGGAACTAGAGGTCCTGCTTCCCTTGGGACTCAGCTGGGTGAGTCACACAGCTTGCAAGTCAGTGCTTACTATGGTCTGAATGTGTGTCCTCCCCAAGTTTGCATGCTGAAATCCTCGCTCCCAGGGTGATGGTATTAGGAGTTGAGGCTCTTGGATGGCCTTGTGATTAGAATTAGTGCCCTTATTTAAAAAAAAAAAGTCAAATAGGAAACCTTTGTCTCTTCTGCCATATGAGGTTACAATGAACAAATGGCCACCTGTCAGCCAAGAAGAAGGCTTTCACCAGGTACTGCATCTGTTGCTGCCTTGATCCTTAACATTCAGCCTCCAGAACTGGAGAAACAAAATTCAGTTGTTTGCAAGCAGTCAGAATGGACTAAGACAGTGCTGGAATAAGGCAGTGCTGGATGTCCCAGAAATCCTCTGCTGCTCTCCCTTTGGGCCTTGCCCAGCGGCTTCTTGGTGTCCTCCCCACAACAGAGCAACTTGAGAGAAGGAGGTGGAAGCAATTCTCTTATGACCTGGACATGGAAGTCACACGCCATTGCTTTTGCCAGACTCTTGGTCATATAGGTTGGCCCTGATGCCATGTGTAGGGGACCACATGAGGCCTCGGAACTAGTCAGCAAGGATCATCAGAAGCCAAATCACATCCATCCGGCAAGCTGTTCACAGAGGCAGCAATGATCCAGACACCTTCAGTTACCCCATTCAAGTCAACAGCAGTGGCTTCTTTGCACAAGGCTCACGCCAATGGGATTGGTCTTCCTCTCGGGACCCAACCCCTGATTTATAACATGTCATGTTACAAGCATGAGTCTGAGCCTTGGTTACTAGGGGAATGCCCAAACACTTGGTGTCAGGGTTAACAACACTTGAGTTCTGAGGAGGAAGAAGGCAGAGAGGGCAGTGGGATGATAGGAGTAAGAGGAGGGATTAGGAGGCAGGAGACCCGGGTCCTTGTCTGTAAACTGGTGAACAGTGCCCATGGGTAGAGGGAAGGGCACTCTTCATAATCAGGGGGCCAAGGCCCAGGTGAGCAGGTGGCTGAGGAGCCAGGTGACTGATCACTTCCGTCCCTGAGCTCTGATTCCTCATATGTCAAGGTTGTCTGGCACACTGCAAGTGATCAGAGGAACAGCTAATATTATTAGAGTGTCATTATGACTCTACTAACCCACCTCCCAGGTTGGGCCCTGTGCCATGCACATTTCAGAAATTACCTTGCTAACTCTCCCAAGCACCCCTCAGGGTCTAATTTCCATTCTTAGCATCTTCCTCCTCCACAACCATAGCCACAGGGACATGGCCAATCTGTACCTTTCAAAGTGTGGCTCCAGATGCAGGGGGCTGAGAGAGCTGGTAAGCGGTGGGGAGTGACACCATCTTGCCTGACTCTTCTATTTAATTGGTGAGTTATAAAGCCAGGTTGTCAGCCAAAGAGGGTAGTCCTCTGGGCCTGGCTGTGTCCCAGATCAAGACTGAGGACGATCCCTTGATCTGGAGTGTTCTCTCTGTAACAGCCTGTAGGACAAGACCCAGGCTGGGCTTCATTGAGACCACTGTGGAGAAGTCCTCCTGGGCATGCCATTTGTTGGAACTGCCTGTGGGGTCCTCGGAATCTTGCTGGGTGCATGGTAAATGTTACCTTCGGATCTGCAGAGGCCATTGGTGCCATTGCTGCTGCTACTACTGCTGCTTCCACTACTACTCTGAGCATCCTTCTGTAGAAGGTGGGGACTCATGGGGTGCAGTTGGCAGGCAGTGCTCAGCAGATCTGGAGCAATAGCAGTGGGGCTGAGCTGGGACTCATTGATCAGACAATCCCAGCAATAACTTGGAAGTCCTAGTTAGAGTCTCACTCAGGTTGATAGTGCTGGAAATCCAAACCATCCATCCAACTGAAGGTCTAGGATGGAGACCTGAGACCTAGCAAGAAGAAGGGATTTGTCCCATAGCACAGTCTGGTAAAACAAGCTAGAACCTATGGCTCCTGGCTCCCTTGACCAGGACTCTTTCTACCCCCTTGTGTATTGCCTTTTTCTTCTGTACCTATATCCAGATTTTCTTTGCAGTGTTCCCCACGACAATTAGCTTCTCCTCTGATTGATGTCTTTGCTCTGGGCATTCTAGTTTGGGCCACAACAGCTCTCTAGAAGTTTAGGTTATGTCATTCCTTAAAGAAGCAATACAATCTAAGAGTTGGATGCTTTGGAGTGTTCCAGAATGAATGAGGTATAGTCAGCCCCTAACTTAGAGAAGTTCAAAGGGCATATTTATAAAAAATTAACAAGCAAGTAAATTGCAATAGGCAGGAACAAGGGCAGCAATGAAAGCGTGTATGAGGTACACAGGAGCCCAGGGCAATGTGAGCACACTGTCCAAGACAGTTGGTGAAGAAAGTCCACAGTACCTCAGCTTCCCTGGCTCTACAACAAGCAATAACACCATCTTTCTCCTCATGGTGCCATGATAAGGACCCAAAAACATGTAAAATACTAAGCACAGGGCTGACCCACACTAAAAACTCAGCAAATTATGATTGTTACTGTTGCTGTTATTACTATGGAGGCACTTAAATGTCAACTACTGTGGCATCTTTTCCATAGGTCAAGAGGGTTGTTAGAATGCTGGCACTGGGGCCTGGCACAGTGGAGCATGACTGTAATCCCAATGGCTCAAGAGGCTGAGGCAGGAGGATCCCTGGTTCAAAGCCAGCCTCAGCAACTTAGTAAGGCCCTGAGCAATGTAGCAAGATCTGGTCTCTAAATAAAAAGTATAAATAAAAAGGGCTGTGGATGTAGCTCAGTGGTAAATCACAGTAAGCTCAATCCCCCAGTACCAGAGATAGAGAGAGAGAGAGAGAGAGAGAGAGAAAAGCTGGCCCCAGGGGGAGTGGCAGGCAGACATATTTGAAGGTAGAGTGAGTGCAATGGGTCCAAAGTACAGAATAGGGATCAGTGGAGGCAGAATCCAAGTCAGGAGGAGCCTACTCGTAATAAAGACCAGAGAGAAAACAGGGTGTCTTACAAGGGGTGAAGTGTGCAAGTAGATTAGGAGCAGTCTTGGTAGAGATGCAGAAAGTGAGTGTGAGTGTGTGAATGTGTGTATTGGGGGGGTGGTTAAGGGAGTTTTCTTTCTTGGAATCAGGTCTGCTCTGGGGGCCCTCTGTTACTGAGGATCTATTCTTCTATTTTAAGCCCCTGGGGTCCCACATCAGGGCTGGGTTAAGCTGGGCTTCCAACTATTCTCAGACTCACACAATAGCTCCACTTTTTCCAGCTTCACTGGGGAGTGGGGCTGAAAAGCTTTCAGGGGGTAATCTGCAGCTCTAGTTAGTGGAGGGGCGGGTATTAATTAAAGCACAGATTAACTGTCAGTCATGGGTAACAGCACCAGGACCTAGAATTGCCTAATAAGAGGGTTTGTTACACTATTTGGCCTTGAGACGGCAATATTGATCAGGAATCCCTGGCCTGGAACTAATTGAATATTCACCCCCAAATTGCAGAGGCTGATTACTTTTAAGGTCATCTCTCCATTGTTACTTGGGAAGTTGTGGGTAGGGTCAGGGCCCAGTGAAAGAGAGAAAGCAGGAGATGAGAGGAGGAGAGAGAAAGAAAAAAAGAACGAGCAGCAAATGAAATGGAACCTTTTTTTTGCCTGCAAAATCAGATATGACAAGTTGAGTAACACCTTCATCTTAAAACAACTTCATATCCTTGGAGAGAAGCTTCCTTTTTGGCCAAGTTTACCAGGAAGTGTGTGCAGTGCTGCAATTTTAATGAAGGAAGTTTTCAGTATGTTAATCTTGGGAATAGACAAATATGAATTCATTCCTCCCTGTGCTGCCTCCCTCCCGTTGCTGAGGTGAGGTACTAGGATAATGTGCCTTTAGTGGTGTTTGGGGAATCTTGCAGCTTCCCAGCAAAAGAGGAAAACCCTGGGACTGTGTGCTGGGCGAAGACAGGAGGAAATGGGGGTTGGGAAGGGTCTCAGGGCTCGGCACCTTTCCCACAGTGGTCACATGGCAGGATCCTGTGTGTCCAGAAGAGCAACCTTCTCCTCCTGTTGCTTGTGCATGTTTCTGACCTCAATTTGATGGTCTACGCATCTCCACACCTCCAGCACAGCTCAGCTGGCCACAGGCTGGACACATACGCGCAGATTCCCTGTCGATGATGGCTCTCGGTGTTGTGAGAGATTAGGAAAACGATGAAGAGCATGCAGACTTGGGTGATGCACACGTGCCAAAGAACCATACCAAGCACTCAGGGGCGAAAGCTCCATCCCTGTGAGTGCGAGCTCCAAGGATAAGTAGGAGGTCAACTGGCAGAGAAGGGCAGAGGTGCAATGTCAAGGGCACGAGAAGCAGTGTGGGGTTCCAGAGACAGCAAGGATTGGATGAGGTGCAGGTGGATGTGGCTTAGCCTGGGGCTGAAAAAGAGCCTCAAAGTTGACTGCCCTGAGTGCCATGGGTAAGGCCATGAAGAACCAGGGGAGGGATGGGGACAGTGGGTGCTGCAGGAAGAGCACGGACTTGGAGGTGAGGGAGGGGCTGGAACTGGAGCCTCTGAAGAGGCAGGTGCAGCAACCCAGGGGGCAACTGATGAAGATCTGAACCTGGCAAGTGACTTGGGGCGGAGAGAAGACAGCTGTTGATGGAGGATTGAGTGGCTGTGATTGGGTGGGGGATGAAAGTGTCCTTGACTTTGGTAACTGAGTAGATGGTGTAGCTGACATGGGAACACAGGATTGGCAGCATGTCTTGGGGGAGATGGCACATTGAGTCTTGACTGTGCTATCTGGAGTTTCAGAGATGCCCAGGGAGGCTGGATTCACAGGCCTGGTATTCAGGGGCAGGCATGGGGGGAAACTGAGATGGATTTAGCCCTTGAGGCCATGTGAGAGGAAGCCATTGGAGAACCCAGGGAAGCACAGTGAGCAGGAAGGGTGCAGAAGATCCCACCTGAAGGAGCCGCAGCACTTAAGTCTCAGAAACATACTCTAATGATCAAGAAGCCCTCATCCAAAGCTCAGGAGTTCATCTAATGAAAGGCAACCCACTATTTTAACAAATTCTTGGTTCTACACACTTAACAGGAGTGGGGAGGCCTGGATTTTAATAGTAATTTATCTCAATGTAGGCTTTTAAACCTTAATTTATCCTTGTCACTGACAACACTTGGATTAATCTGTTGCTTGGTGTCTTTCTTGCTGCTGCAAATCCCAGAAGGATCAAAGGAAATTGATATACATAAAGAACTGAATTTCAATTAATGCAAGCCCGTGCTAATTTTCCAACACATAACCCAGAAACATTCTCATTCATTGCAATTTTGTCGCTGCTGATCCTCCAGGGGAAACACACCCATAGATTTATTTATTTTTTCTGGTGTGGAATTCATCATGGAGGGCATTATGGAGGGGAGGGAGCTGGCTGCACTCCCTGCCCCTCCCCAGCTCTCCATATTTTGCTGGAGTATTGAAAGTAGTTCCGGAATTTGCCCAGAGTTGTTCACTTTCAATAATTCTTCCTCCATGGAAGCTTGTTGCTGTGCGGTTGTGAGAGGGAAAGGGAGCCAGGGGCCTGGAGAGGGAGGCAGAGTCTGCTCCCGTGGAACAGTTGCAGGTCTGCCAATGCCTCAGGCTGGGGTTATCTCCTGGTGGGTCTCCAGGTGGGCACCTCAGTGGAGGGGTCAGGATAATGGCTTCTCCTAGAGGCAGAGCCCTGATATCCACTCCCAGAAGCTTTAATTCTGGAGGGGCACATGTCTCACCAGAACATAGAGAGAGAGGGTAGTGAATTGAGGGGATGAGAAGAGCTTCCTTCCCACTCCTCCCAGCCCCTCCACACTCCTAGCTCCTCCACGGGTGCCAGTATGCCCCACATTTGCATTGTCCTGTCAAATGCCCCAACTGTTGTGGTTTGGATGTGAGGTGTCCCCCAGAAGCTCACATGAGAGACAGTGCAAGCAGGTTCAGAGGAGAAATGATTGGGTTGTAAGAGTCTTAACCCAATCAGTGATTTAATCCCCTGGTGGGGATTAACCGAGTAGTAACTGAACTGGTAGGGTGTGACCGGAGGAGGTGGGAATAGGGGCATGGCCTTGGGTATATATTTGTATCTGGAGAGTGGACTCTCTGCTTCCTGATCAACATGTGAGCTGTTTCCCTCTGCTACTCTCTTCTGCCATGATGTCCTGCCTCACCTGGAGCCCTGAGGAATGGAGTGGGCCTTCTGTGGACTAAGACCTCCAAAACTGTAAGCCCCCAAATAAACCTTTTTGACTCTACAATTGTTCTGGTCAGATCCTTTAGTCACAACAGCAAAAAGGCTGACTAAAACACCCACATTTGCCAAGATCTCCCTGAGCTTCTTATCTGAGGTGCTCCAATGCATTCTTGCTTGTGGTCCTTGTAGATCACTCTTGATTTACCTGAGTCCCTGGGGTGCCAGCTCCCTGAGGACAGAGCCAAGGATGCCAGGTGTAATTGTGTAAAGTCCTACACTAAGATGCCCTGGAGGGGCCTGAGCAAGCCAGGCGCTAGCACCACTCTGCTGGATGAGAAAGACACTTCTCTTTCCCCTAAAGCACCTCGGCAAATACCACACCCAAGAGGCTGCATCTGCCCAGAGGGGCAGATCTTCTAACCTGTCCCCACCGGAAAGTCTCCTTGTACCAGTTGGCAAAAGGTACTCTGTACCTGTCTGCCTTGGGCTGCCCCATCCAAGCCCACCTCCTCACCATGACCCTAGGGGTATATCTGAGCCAGGCTTCCCTGCCAAGCCCAGATGCAGAGTCTCCCAAACAGGCTCATTAGAATTCCCTGGTCTAGTTGGACCTCCCCGACTCTATGTGACTGGCAGGAGCAAAGCCTTGTTTAAATTGCCTTGGCCCAAACATGGGAAAAAATCAGAAACTAACCCCCTATGGCCCTTGCTTTGGCCTGTCTCCCTTCATATGCATATGTCTCCCTCCCTCCCTAAGCCCGGAGCTCAGTTCAGACTCTGGATTGAGCTCCGGGATGCCAGCCCAGGCACTGAACCACCCCTGCCTGTGAATCATGGCTCATGTCCATTCGGCTTTTCTTCTGAGGTCTCCCTACTCCCAACCAGGAGGCTACCATTTGTCCCTTTTCCTCTTGGAGCTATTGACCCTTTTGCAGAGGAGTGATCACTGACATTTTCCTTCCAGAAAATTAAAAGGGCTGTGTTCTGTGCCGGGGTCTTAATGTATAAAGTTGGCTGAGCAACAACATGAAGAGGTCAGTTACATTGGAAGAAAATGTTAATGTTGTCAGTGCTTCCCCTAGAAATAAGAGGACATCAAGGTTGGCAGGGCTGTGCGAGCGCTGGTCCGGAGGCAGAGGGAGCAAGTCAAAAGCACAGGTCACAGCATTACTGGGGTTTCTTGAGGAAAAACAAGTCAGGGCAAGGAAACAGCTTAGTTGACTGGTTTGAATAATTCCAGTCGGCTCTGGGCTATAAGGGGCATGCATCTCCAGTTACCTGGTCCCTGGTCCTGGGATGACCGGGGGCAAGCCAAGAAATATTGTTTTGGTGTGTGAGAGTTAGATAAGGTGATGGCTGATGGCTTATGGACTCTGGATTGGTTGATTGGCATATGAAAGCCTTTTCTGTCCCTAAGAATTGGCTGACTCTGGAAGGGCAGTCTCTTCCCAGGTCTGTAAGCTCGTCAAATGCCAGAGCACTGGGCATACAGGAAAGAAGAAAATAGTTACTAGGATTGATCCTGTGATGAACAGATTCAAATAGACAAGTACACACTATGAGGACAGACAGTGAGAACAAGCTGTTTGGGTTATCTGTGGCTCTGCTACAATCTACCCCAGAATGCAGCAGCTTATTGGGCAGTGCTTGGTGGGAACAGCTTATACCTGCTACACATGGTGCTGCCTAGGCTTGACACACTGTTCCTTCAAGATCCAAGGTGCACCTACTTGCACCTCTGACACCTCAGCCAGACTGGCAGGGCCCTCTCCAAGTGATCTTCCAGAAGTGAAGCCAGACTCCTTTCCATGAAGGTTTAGGGCTCCACGAAGACAAAAGTAGAAGTTTCTAGGATGCTAGAGGCCTTGGCTTGGAACTGACACAGGACCACTTCTACTGGGTTGGCCAAAGCAAGAGCCAAGGCCAACCCCGGTGGCAGGTGGGGAACTAACTCTACCGATTGGTAGAAGGAATAGCATGCCCCAGTTGGGGTGGGGGAGTGCTGGTGGCCACCTTTGCAAGATGTGTTCTAGGAACATGGGTCATGGTAGAGTGGGGGCAGGGACACTAGAGGAGGAATTTGTCCCATCTTAGTATGGAGGAGCACAGGTCCCACAGAGCATGAAGTCCAAACCAGGAAATAGTTTTCATGTTTCCAGTACTTTGCAGCTATTGCCATGAGAGCAGATTGGCAAGGCCACAGGGAAACAGGATTTGGAAACATGCAGCCTTGGGTTCAAGTTTGTCCCTGCATTTTACAGCTGTGTGACCTTGGGGCAGGGCCCTCCAGTGAGTTTTCATCACATTTAGAATAAACTCCAAAGCCTCCCCATGGGTCCCACTCCCTCTCTGTCCTCACCTCCTCCAACTCCAGCCTCCATGGGCCCTGTTTTGTGCTGCCAACCCAACTAGCAGCCACCTCCTGCTGGGTCCTGGTACTCACTGCAGTTTCTTTCTGGCACTTGTTTTCACCCTACAGCACCCTTACCACACCACCCTCCGACCCCTTGCTCCATTCATTCAGTCCTCTGCTCAGACTTGCCCTCCTGAGCAGGACTTCCCCAGGGGCCCTACATGAAGCACACCCAAGCCTCGATTTCCCACCCCCTGCCTTTTCTTCATTGCTCTTATTAATGCCTGACCTTACTTACTCAATATCCATCTCCACTAGAAGTGGGGAGCGGGGAGATGGGTCTGGGCTTCATTTTGCTTATTGCTCTGTTCCCAGAGCTTCCAAGTGACTGGCACAGAATAGATGCTCAGTATTTGGTATGGTTTGAGTGCCCCCTTCAAAATGCATGGTGAGATTTAGTTGTCACTGTGATGGTGTTGGGAGGTGGGACCTTTAACAGGTGATTAGGTCACAAGGGCTCACCCTCATAACAGACTAAGTTATAATCTGGGAATGGGTTAGTTATTAGGACCGTGGATTGTTATGGAAGAGAGTTTGGCATCCTTGCATTTTCTTGCCATGTCACACTTCTGTCATGTTCAGATCTACCAGATGCAGCTCTTGGACCTTGGATTTCCCAACCTCCAGAACTGGGAGAAATAAATTACTTTTATTCATAAATTTCCTTGTCTGCGACGTTCTGTCATATCAACGGAGAATGGACTAAGACAATGTATATGAACTGAATGAATAAAGAAGTGGAGCCTCAGATTTCTTGCCTATAAAATGAAGATAATGAGCCCCACACCTCAAGATTCTTGAGAGGAATACGTGCCATGCTGAGTGGGAAGGCAGCAGATGCAGCCCCTGCTCCCTGTGGGCCCTGGGAGTATGGCAGTCCCAACTCCTTCTCTGGCCCCTTTCAGAAAACAAAAGCTTTGGTGTCTGGGCTGGGTGGAGTGTGGCCTGCTGCTGAGAGCTGAGTGCCTGCCTGCTGGCTGCTCAAGATGTTCCACCCCCAGCCATGACATTCAACAGGTGCTGCCTCTGTTTGCCTAAAACATTTCAGGGTATAACGGCAACACTCCATGAGGCAGGGATGCATTGTCTGCCGTCTGAAGTTGAGCTGGGCTTCCAAACACATCCTTATGCGGAGAGTGTGCAGTAATTAGTATAATTATTAGGGGGGTTAATGAAGCTGGGAACAGCGCTCCAAGCACACATTTAAACAAAACCTTTTTTAAAAAAGTGGGTGGAAAAGTGCCTGCTCGACTTTCTCCTTCCTTTTTACAATTGAGATTTCAGGGTTTAAACTCAGAACATGGGAACACGAATTCCCCATCATCCCCCTACCCAATCCCAACTTCCTTTTGGGATGATTGTCAATGGCATCACTATACTGGGGAGAAACCCAGAGAGTCTGAGATCCTCTGACCCTCCACACCCTGCAGGTGACCTAGGTTGCTAATTTCGCCTCCTTGGTGTTTCTGGACTTGGTTCCTGTTCCTCAATCACTACCAACAGTCCAAGGTGCAGGCAGCCACATTCCTCCCTGGATGATGATATCACCTTTCAACTGGCTTTCTAGCCCGTCTTCCTGCTTGCCTTCCGCTTAGGCTGGATTCCCCCAAAACAGATCCTGAGATGATCTTCTTGCAAAGGAGATTTATCAGGAAGTTTTCCCAGGATAAACTAGGAGGTAAGTGGAGAAGTGAGATTAGGACAGAAAGGGAAAGTAAAGGAAGGTGGCCAAGTAATAGTACCACACTGAGTCAAGACCCCCAGAGGGTCACTGTGGTTCAGTCTATCAGTAGACAGTGTAGGTCATGCTCAGAGTTGTCCTTTTAGGAGGAGGCCATGTTTCCTAAATGATTTGCCAAGGTACCCGAGGTGTTGTGCGATATTTTCACTTTTTGAAGAAAATAGCAACAGATGCCAGACACTACCCTCCAGATAGTTCACTGTTTCAACATCAGGTTGTTCTACGTTCCCTTGAACGATGTCAAATCTTTGTGAGGCTGGGTGTTAAGCGGCAGCTAGGATCAAAAGCAAGCACCTAATGGAAATTGATGTGGAAGAGGAAATGAGGGTGGTGGTGTCCAATCTGATTCCAACAATTGAAGAGTTGCACAAATGCCCAATAGGCACACACACCCCATCAATAAGTAATTGTGGTTATTTATGAGTGAAATCAACATATTATTTCCTGCTTTAGTTCTTATGCATCACATTCACAAACAGTGGCTAAAGTTGTTGGGATATAAATACTAGTTAAGCTGTTTGGATCACACTACTTAATAAAAGGAACTCACAGTTTTGATTTTTTTTTTTCTGGATTTGGAGTGGAAAAAAAATTACCGAGACTCTGCGAGGGCTCCAATGAACTGCAAGTTCTGGAACCTCTGGGTGAAGGGCTGCTCCTGCGTGGATGTAGGTTTCCAGACCCTCTGGCTCAGTGCCACAGGCAAAGGGGCCTCCTGTAGCCTGAGGACAGTCCTACAGCAGAGACAGGTGTGGGTTTCTGGAAGTGAGGGCGCACTAGGAGCTAGTATGTGGAAAAAAAAAAAAAAAAAAAAAAGGAAAAGGGGCCAGAGAGGGCAAGGGAGGATATGGGTGCGTGCTACCAGTGCTTCTTAAACTGTGCAGTGCACAAGTCACTTGGAGATCTTGTTCAATGCTGATTCTGATTCAGGACTCTGGGGAGGCCCCAAGAATAGCTTTCTTAGCAGGCTTCTGGTGTTGCTGTTGCTGCTGGTCTTGGCTCCCACTTGAAGTAGCAAGAGGTACACATCTTCCCTCTCTGCCATGGCTTGCTTCACCTTCCAGACCCACACATCTAGGGGTTTCCCTCAAGGACTCTCCAATCCAAGACTGATGTGGGGCTCTTGGGGAAACCCCAGGACTAGATAACTCTGAGCTTCATTCAGCCTGAGCCATCCAGACTCAGCCCTGCTTCTGACCTGGAGGACAGGAAATAATGATGAGGTCTCCTCCCCAAGTCACAGTCCCTCCTAATTGCTCAGTTTCTTCCTAGAATAGAAGATGGTGGGTGCTGGACATTGACTGATGAGGACAGATGAAGTTGGAGCATGACAAAAGGCAGCATAGAGCCAACACTGAGTCTAGAATATTACCACAATACGCTGGCCTCTTGGGCCAAGGGACTGCCCTGCAGGCAAGTCTCTTGGACAAACACAGTGACCTAAGTTCATCTGACTGATAGAAAATTTGAGACCCAGAGATGAGCTTCAGTGACGAGACCAGAACTCAGAGCATCAGATCCTTCATCCAGGACACTGGTTATTCTCTGTGGTTGGGTCATGTTCAGTTTAGGGTATGTTGAGCCCCAGGTATTGAAATTAAATAGATGTTGGTGGTACTGTCCCCTGCTAGAGTTCCAGGTGTTAGAGTCCACTGATCAGAGGTTGGTGGTACACTCCATGAAATATTGTGTGGCTCACTGACCTCATATGTAGAAGGTATCCTATCCCAGGTGTGGGGCCATGATCATTCCATAAGCTGGGGATGAGTGAATAGTTCCCATGGTCTTGGTGGCCAGGGAGCAAGTGTCGCTGCTGAATCTGGTCTTGATGATGTGGGGTGGTCTCCCTCCCTCCCTTCACTCCCCATCCAGCTTTTTGAGATCCACAGTGATCTTTCCCAGAGCTACTAAGGGCACCCTGAGAAAGACCAAGTACCTAGGTCTGCTAACTCGTTCCGATTTCTCCATCCATACCATCAACATTGTGAACCCTGAGCTTGGTCTGTACACCCACAGAGGGGACAGAGGAAGGGAAGTGAGGTGACAGGGGGTTCTAGCATCAGAAGGATCTGGTTTGATCTGGTTTCCCCTCTCCTCTAGCTATATATGTACATTGTATCTTCGTTCCTATTCCTTTACCCCTGGTATTAAAATGATGCAGCTGTGTCCTTTGCAATGTTACCTTACAGGGCCTCTCAACAGAAGAGATGGAATTTATTTCCCTTACCATCCATGTGGGTCCTGGCCAACAGACAGTTATGAATTTGCATGTCTTAGCTTGTTCTCTGCCACCTGCCTTCAGAGGAGTGAATTGGGTAACCACTGTCCCAGGAGAATGAAGAAACTTCTTGCAAGGAAACAACTCACAGCCTGGCACCATGCCTGTAGGAGCCATCGCTGTCAGTGAGAAGTAAATGCTTGTTGTCATCTCCCCAGCTGGTGGATTATTTGTTACATAGCATTATTGCCACAATAGCTGACTAATGGACTGTGGGACCTTTGGCTAGTAACCTACGTTAATCTCTGTGGGATGCAGTTTCCTCATCTATAAAAGATGGGCAATAACACTTACCTTGCAGCCTTCGTGTGATGGTTTAATGGGCTATGACATAAGTAAAGCACATGGCATGGTGCCTGCTCCATGGAGGGCTCTCGATGAATGGTGACTCTAAAAAGAGGGAAGTCACTCTAGAAGAGCTTCATTTGACAAAACAGTGGTGAGTGCCCATGATGGATGGCTCAGTGCCAAGCATTATAGGGGATGGATTTAAAATCTTATTCCCATTACATGATTTATTTTGGCCTCAGACAGTCCACTGGGCAAAAATCCAGGCCAGATTGGGGACAGAGCAGCAGGGGAGTCTGAAGCTTGCTTCCCTGAATTGCAAGTCTCACTACTGATCTTTGGACCTGCATCCTCTCTTCTGGACCATAGGTTGACTTTCAATTTGATGAGTTTCTGGGCAACAGAAGCAACTTTACCAATCTCTGCTTACTTCGACAAGACAGCAGTGATGACGTGTCATCTAAAGGATGCTACAACTGTAAGAGTAGCAATAACATACACATGCACAAGGGTAGGATTTGGGAACTTGGAGTGCTCCCTGAGCCTTCTGGTGCTCCTCCTCCTTTCCTGCAGAGGTGAACTTCCAGATCCACGGCCCTCTCCAGGGGCCAAGGCTCTGTTCACAAGATGACATATGAAGTAGAGCCCTGCTCAACAGTCATGCTATGTGTCACTCAGTTCGATCATTTCTGCCAAAATAGGTAGGGAAAGGGGCTCTTAAAAGTCTCCAGGATGGGCTGGGAATATAGCTCAGTTGGTAGCATGCCTGCCTTGCAAGCAGAAGGCCCTGGGTTTAATCCCTAGCACTGCAAAAAAAAAAAAAAAAAAAAAAAAGTCTCCAGGAAGGACTCCATGGCTCTCTGGTCCCTTGATAAAGGCTCACTACCCTTTAAGTGCCTATGAGCAGAGGGGCTGAGAAGTCGGTCTGGGCAGGACCCATGGCAGGCCTGGGTTTGGCACCACAGGCTGCGGTGGCAAAAGGGCTGAGATGAGTCTGGTTAGGAGTGGAGGCTGAGGTCTGGTGATGCTGTGTGGCAAGCGGGTGCTCAGTAAATGTGTACAGGGACAGGGACGGAGGCGTCCATGGTGGGGAGCCCTTGACCTGGGAGTCTGCATCCCAGAGGACTTTGTCTTCACCAAATGAAAATCACTCCCCTATTCACTGCTCAGACAGGGAAGCGAACACATGCCCATTTTAGAAAATTCAAGTACTACAAAAATATATAAAGGAGAAAAGGAAAACAAAAATAACCCAAATTATCTTTACTCAGAAATAACCACTGCTAACATTTTGGTGAACATAATTCCAGACTGATTATTCTTGGTGTGTGTGTGTGTGTGTGTGTGTGTGTGTGTGTGAGAGAGAGAGAGAGAGAGAGAGAGAGAGAGAGAGAGAGACATTGCTCTTTACACCCCCAACTGCTATCTAAGGAAGTTTGTTTAGTCAGTGGCCTGTTGGGAGCTGACCCTGAGCCCTTGGATGGGTTTGAACACATGCAGGGGTGGCCTAGATAGGAATATGGGGGTGGGGCAGAAGCAGGACTGAATTACTCTGCTTCATAAAGTGAGAAGAGCTTGGAGCTCCCAGGGCCAATCAAGAACTAGAGAAAAGCAATAGAGCTGAAAATAGAAAGAAAAATAAAGGTGCAAAACCTAGGCCAGCAAGAGGTGGAGCCTGGGGCAGGGAAGGGGCCAATGTGCTTGTGAGAAACAGGGATGCCTAATTAATGAATTTCAAGTTGCCTGCTGGGTTGCCATGAAAAAGTTTTAATAGGCTTACAGAAGCCTTTGGCAATGTTTCTGGCATGCACAGACCTCGTATGAGCATTTTATTGGGGGAACAGTAAGAGGGTTGATTCTCTATCCAGGTTGTCACGGTGTGGAACCGACATCGCTGCTTGGGATAGTAAGACAATCCTGACCTTGAGCTCATTCAGTGGAAGAAAGGGGAGAGAGGAAGGCAGAGGGTGAAAGAAAATCTCCTTGTGCCCATAAACAAAAGTCCTTTAAGAAATCAAAGAAAAGTTGGGAAGGAGGTGCCCCCAACTTGTGAATGGGGAGGGGTTCAAACCAACCACTTCTCCAACTGAAGCTGTAGTCTGTCCCTAGGCATCTGAGACATATGTTTATATTTATAGGTTTTATTTAAATGGAATTCCACAGTCCTCATATTTTGTATCTCTTTTTACTTAGTCCCATGTCTTGTGCTCTTGGCCTATAATTAAATTTATATCTAGCTCTCTTTTTTTCATGTCTACGTGGTAAATTATTGGGAAGGAGTAAGCAGCGTGTATGGCCACTCTTAGTGATGGGCATTTAGGTGATGTCTGAGGGAGAGCAGTGTCTGTGATAACGTCCCTTTATGTATATCTTTACACATCCGTTGAGGTTGCCACTTAAAAATTGTGTTTCAGGTTAGAATACAAAAAATACTCCAACGAAACAAATATCACATTGTTAATTTTTTTTCTTTCTCTTGAGAATCTGTTGAAGGCTGTTCCAGCACACCACAATGATCCCTGCAGGTTGCAGAGGGTGGTGGTGGAGATTTTAGTAGCAATTACCTGGCCTGTCAGCCTGTTGGTGGTGCCGAACCGACACCCCCTTAGCCAGGAGGGTCAAAGTCAAAACCCAGAACCAATCCTTCACCTGACTTTGAAACTGAAATTGGGTATCTTTGGGTCTTTAACACATACCGAGTTTACAACCATGACCTGTGGCATCTGCTTTGAAGAGGGCAAGGGCTCCTGAGGGACACGGATTTTTGTGGCCCTGACAAGCTAACCAGCTCAGGCAAGAAGATGCCATTTGGCTCCATTGTCATGGGCAGGGACTACCAGAGCTGGAAGCTTCCTTAAAGCATTTCATGTGTTTTTAAGTCTGAAATGCAAGAACAGTCCTGTGAAGTAGATGCCTTTCTACTCCCACTTCACAGAGGAGAAAATAAGGGAGAAGGAGAACCCTGGCAGCCAGAGTCTGTGCACTGTCACTGTGAGCCGCTGTGCTCTGTAACTGGGCGGGAGGGAATCCAGTATCTCTGCCCAGGGTTCTCTGCTGCGTCTCTGTCATTGTGCAGCTCTCAGGCAGAGCTGCTAATGTGCGGAGGACAGTGGGCCCCACACCTCTCAGTCCAAGTGTCTGTCTGTCACAGCTGTGAGCCTGGGGGGACATTCTAGGTGGACAATGCAAATGAATAATTCAATAAAAGTGAATAATTTCCATGGCAACCTTGCCAGCACGTGACCTGCTCTGCTGCCTCCAAGGGCTGGGTTCACCCTAATAAAGAAACACATTTGTCAGACTACACAGGGTGAACTGGGATAAGGTTTTCTTTTAAGGGAACTGAAATGAAACTAGGTCGGCTGCTGGGAGCAGGGCCGGGGCTTGTAGGAACCTTGTTCAAACATATACCAGCTGCAGGTTGGTGGTCTGTGGAAGACCCAGAATCCTTGCAGCATTGAGGAAAGGACTGCCCTTTCTGGCAGGGACAGGGGGACATGAAGATCTTTCCCCAAGCACCCCCAAATGTGAAACCTATATTTTCCCACAGTGTACAGTAGAGTCCCACATGCTAGGTTGCAGAAGAGTTATAATATAACTGATGCCCAGAAAAGTGCCTCTTCTAGCAGCCTAAGATGCCTTAGCTGGTAAGTAACAAAGCTTGCCCTTAGGCCCAATGAGGTGGCCTTTCTACTGCCTCCCTGGTGCATTTGATAAGTCAACCCACTCAGGCATGTGATATGAAAGCTGAACTAAAGTGTATTGAATTATACAGATCACTTTCTTGCTCAGTTTTCTTATTTAAACTAAAATTTTATGCTTATGAGCTGACATAAGTCGGGGACAATCTGGGATTGTGTCTGGGGCTCAGAATGGAAGAGGAGTTGGAACTCAGTCTGGGGCAAAGGTGCATTTGGGAGTAGAATTAAGAATTAGCCTGGGATGAGTGTTGCACTAATTTGGACCTAAGACTCAGACAAAGGTCAAGTTTGAGGTTAGGGTCGGGTTGGACCTGGGGCTGGTGGAAATTAGTATCCTACTGTCCTGAAGGAATGAGAACCTTGCTTACGTAAGAATTACTGCGTGTTCTTGGATCCCCTGGCTGTGGAGGAGTGAGGGCCTGAGGGTCTGGCCAGGTTAGACAAGCTACCAGGTGAGTAGGTGGAATCTTCCAGAGAAGAGGCAAGGGAGAGCAGACCCAGTCCATGCCTAGAAGTGTAAGAGGCAGGTGGTCATTAGGTAAGATGAAGTCAGGAACAAGAAGGCAGGAGAGGGGTGGGAAAGAGGGTGGGAACTCCAATGAGTGTGTCTAGATAGTTTCAAGAGTTGGGGCAAGCAGGGAGGTGAGGGGTGCCAGAAATACCCAGTTGGGAGACCTCTTTAGAACTGAGTTTGCCCTGGTCCCAAAGGATCAGAGGGGAAGAAATTCAGAGCTTTCTGCCTCTGAGGTTGGGATCACTTGCCTCTCCCTAAAATGCACTCTGTGGGCTGGACTCTTTCCAGGACTCTGCCCACCTTTCTGTCCACTCAAATCACACAAGCCAGGCTTTGCCCAGCTCCCTGCTGCTGTCCACAACCCCAGTACTGTGCTCCTTCCCCACCAGGGCCTGCACCTTGTTCCTGGGGCTTCTCTCTTCCCAGACCTGTTGATGTGCATATGCCCACTTCCCTGAAAATAGGACTAGGAGCCTATGTGCTTGTTACCTCATCTCTATGAATGGCTAAGGGGGCAGCTGAGTTCAAGGTTGTCCTCAGAGTCTGCAATGAACAGATCTGAGTTTAGGATTTGGTTCTGCTTCCCAATGGCTATGGGGCTGTTATCTGCTCATAGGGAACATTAATGCAAAATAAAAACAAAGACCTCATTTCTGCACCCCCTAGAATCACAGCTTTCAACAAAATGCTTGCACAGAAGCTTCTTCTTTGACTGTGAATTTTGGGGAATCCAAGGTAAGACATCATCAGATTAGGAATCAGGCCTTAACTTCTAATACACAACAGCCCTCAGGCTTACAACCCAGGGGTCACCAGTGTGGACTTGCCCCAGCTCCGACCTCCCACTGCATTCAGGTGATCAGAGCAGATTCAAAGTTGGGGATTTCATGGAATCCAGCCACTAAAGCCAGGACAATGAGAGGACCAACCTCCAGGAATGCCTTGGGTGCAGACAGGACCTGGTGCAGTCACACTCCTGCTTATACCAGGGAGTGTGTGTATTCCTTGCTTCTAAGTGGAGACCTGGGTTTGAGGGTTTACATGGGTTTATGAAGGACTGGTCACTCTAGAGCTTGCCCAGGGCCTGGAAGCCCTGTGCCATGTAAGTTATATAAGTTACTATTGGTCACCCATGTAAGTTACTATTGGTCACCCTTTAAGTTGGGGCTTCCCTGTACAGTACACAGCCTGAACAACCAGGCAGGGTGGTCCTGATGAGCTGCCTGGCTTCAGGCAAATTATCTTACCTGTCTAAGCTTCTGTCTCTTTTATAAGTGGGAATAATCAGAGCACCTCCCTCAGAGTGCAATCCTGAGGATTTGACAAGATAATTCCTATAGCTCTGGAATAAACATTTAACAAATGATGTCTCCTGTTGCAGAACCAGGATGCAAACAGAGGCCTCCTAGCTCCAAGGCCTTCACCCTTTTATCCCTACCTTCCTTAGGCCTATGGAGGTTGAAAGAATAAAAGCCAGAGAGGAGGGAGTAGAGGAGGAGAGCAATCCTGAAATCCACCTCCACCCAGGGGTTCTCACTTGAGCCCTTTGGATGGCAGCCACAAAAGAATAAAATGAAGTGACAGTCCACAAGTGCGGTCTCTCTTTTTCCAATTCAGCTATGTCTGCCAACAGCAAATATCATCATTTCAGGCTGTGGGAGAACTGCAGCTTTCGGGAACCTTTGTCACATCAACGTAAATCTCTCACCATTTCCTTCTGCCTTGGCAAAGACAGTCCTTTAAATTACACCACACACAGCTGGCTCCCACCCTTTCCAGGGTACATATGTTGCCTGCTATGGCAGCCATCAAACATGTCCTCATTTAATTTGGGGCCTTTGCAATCATCAGGATTAGATGCTTCCCTTCTGCGTCCCTTTACGGGGGTCAGCTCACCAGACAGGGGTAATAATAATAATAGTGAAAATAGTGACAAGTGTGCCTGGCACTCTGCTAATTTCTGCTAATAGAATCAGGACTCCAAAACATGCATCTCAGGCTGGAGTTGTGGCTCAGTGGGAGAGCACTCACCTAGTATGTGGGAGAGCACTCACCTAGTATGTGTGAGGCACTGGGTTCAATCCTCAGTGCCACATAAAAATAAATAAATAAAATACAGGTATTGTGACCACCTACAACTGAAACGAAAATGTAAACAACAACAACAACAAAACCCCAAACATACATCACCCACACCATTCTCCTAAGGTGCCACTTCCCTTCCCTCATGGACTGGGGATCTCTAAGCCCTTTGCCAAAGGACATTTGCTCACAGCTTCAGAACCAACTTCAGGTATGAAAACCGAGCTTTCACCCAAAGCCAGATGCAAGACACAATACTCAGTAAAGGGGCCCAAGTCCCAAGGGCCTGGCCCCTCTCTGAGGTGGGGGTCCTCAACCAAGAATCATTTTATCCCCCAAGGGACATCTGGAGATTTTAATGGTCATTTTTGATGGTCGTGACTGGGAGGGAGTGTTGCTACCAGCATCTAGTGAGAAGAGAACAGAGATGCTAAAATCCTCCAGAGCACGGGACAGCCCCCCACCCCCAGCCTAGAATTCTCCATTCCAAAATGCCAAGGTGTTGAATTAGGAAGGGATGGGATGTAAAGTGTGAGAGGGAAGATAGCAGGAGCAAATGTTTTGTAGACATAGCATTAGACCTTGGGCTGTTCTGCGCTTGCTCTGTTTGGTTCTGTTTTGAGTAGGCTTCCTTGCTTCTCTCTTCCACACCTTCAACTCAGAACAACTCTGGTGGAAAGTGCTATCTGTAACGTCCTCATTTCACAGAGGAAAATCCTGAGGCTTGGGAGGTTAAGAAATCTGTCCCAAGTCACACAGCTGGTGAGCAGCAGAGCTGGGATTAGAACCCAGAAAGCCTGGTTCCAGACAGTGAGTAGTTCTAGCTACTTTCCCACATTATCTCAGAGAGCCTGGATTTTGGAGCCACCCAGAACAAGTTCCAAGTCCCAGGCCTGACACTTCTTATATACATGACTTCGACAAAATGCCCAGAATTCTGATACTCAGGTTCCTCAACTGCTTATTAGGGGTTCTGTATTTGTTTCCTGGGGCTGCCGTACCAATTACCACAAACTTGGAGGCTTAAAATAGCATGGCTTTATTCTCCTGCAGTTCTGAATGCAGAAGTCTAACATCCAGGGGCCTGCAGGGCTGCACCCTACCCGCTCCAGGCTCTAGAGAAGAGTTCATGCCTTGCTTCCTCCAGTCCTGGTTTTCCTGGACAGTGGCTGTAGTGCTCCAGTCTGTTCCTCCTCTTAATACAGACTTCTCTGGGTATCTGAATCTTCTCTTCTGTCTCCTGGAAGGACAGTAGTCATGGATTTAGGGATAATCCAGGATAATCTCTTGTTGAGATTCTTAATTTAACGGCATCTGCCAAGATTTTGTATTATTTATTTATTGTTGTCTAAACAAGGTCACATTCACAGGCTCTGAGGGTTGGGCTGTGGACATAGCTTTCTGGGGGTCACCATTTAACCCACTACAGGCACCAATGCCCACATCATTGAATGGGATTATAAATGTAAAAGCACCAAGCAGTTAGATCCTCAATCTTAGGTGACCCTAGGAACACGCTAGGGACTTGGGTGATTGCAGAAGAAATTGCATGAATGGAGTAGCTATCCCCTGTCCTAGTAGAATGACCCAATGGATTGTGTCAGTGGTTTGGGTTCTAAATATTGGGTTCTGTTTCTTTGCCCTTGCTTCATGCTGAGCCTCTGAGGGGAGGAGCTAATGTGGGTTTTATTTTGTTGTTGTTGTTTTTGTTTTTATCTCTGCTCTGCTTCCTCTCTCATGCCTTACTCATGTCTGCCCTAGTCTAGTGTTGTTCCCCACCCGCCCCCCACACCCTGTGACCATCTCTGGAACCCGAGCGGTATACAGACTTCTCAGAGCCCAAAGTCACCCAACCTATATTTGGGGAAGCAGGTCTGCAGGTCTTCCTTTCCATATGATCCTTGAGAGTAGTAGTGGTCTTTGCTGTTTGCTCAATAGTTCAATTCTCCATGCTTCCAGCTGCATGGTAGAATTGCACTTCCTGGTTCCTTTTAGTTGGGTGCAGCTGTGACTAACTTCAGTCAAGGAATTTGAACAGGTATGATGCTTTTCAGTTTGGGGCTGGAGCATTTAAATGATAGTGCAAGCCCCTCAAGAGCTGTCTTTCATGCATGTAATACTCCAGAAAGTGGCTGCCCCATAAGCTTAAATCTCAGGGGAGAAGAGTATGGAGCAAGGGGGTGGGATGAGCTTCTATGGACATGGTGCATGAGGGAGATATGCCTTTCAGTGCCCCTAAGACCTGTGATTCCCAGGTTGCAGGACCTCACTTCTCCAGACTGAGACTCAGAGGAAGGGAGAGAGGGACAGGCTGCAAGGTACCCAGCAGTCAGTTCAGAAGAACACCATTCACTCAGAGGCCTGAAGGAGGTATGATTCTTAGAGAATATACTGTGCTCTTCTTCCCTCCAGAGCCTTGGTGATGCACAAAGGCTTCACAACTCAGGGACTCAATGGAAACCTGTCCATTGGGATAGGATAAGTCCCAGGGGACCTCAGGGAGGAAATAAAGCAAAATCCATACTAAGAATCAATTGCAAACCCAAGGTGTTGCAGTCTTGGTGTTGACTATTCAGGTTCAAAATAATCACTCCAAATGCAACAGTGGTTTCCTGTATTTGACCATGGAACAGAAAAGAACATGAGCAGAGACATGAGAGATACAAATAAAAGTCTCTGGTTTAGTTAATCATATTGCACCAATACTAATGTCTCAGTTTTGGCAAATGGACTCAGATTATGCATGCTGTTATAATATTTGGGAAATGGGTAGAAAGGAGCTCTCTCATTGTTGCTATTTTGCCTCTGCCTCCCAAAGTCCAATCATCTTGAGAGAAACTGAGGCATTTTGGTCCTTGAATAACAATGCAAACTTCCTTGAAACATGCTCAATCTGGCCCTGACTGGCTGGATGGTCTCCATCTCCCCTTACTGAGTACCTGATGGACCCAGGAAGAAGAGAGCAAAACCTGACTCTAAGGCGAGTCAGCAAAGAGGAATCAGTCCCCTTCCAATGGATGGCATTAAACAATGAGAGCTTCATCTTCTAATCACATTACCTCACCCCAGGGGGTGTTTCCCAGCCCATTATCATATGGTGTGGTTGGCTGGATCTCCATTTGTCACAGCAAACATCAGGCATATGGTAATGGTCCCGTAAAACATGCCCTGTTGGGTCTTAATGTCTATTTAATGACACCTGCTATGAAGGCTCCCATAACTGAACTCGTAATGGGAGATGAGGGGCTATTAGATTTTGGAGAAGGAGAGTTCTCTGAATGACAGGCTGCCTCTCCCCAGGAGGCCCATGCCGCGCTAGGTTGGGTGGGAGTGGCTCTGTAGGAAATCATAGAGTTTAACTGTAGCAGGGGCTTGAAGAAATGAGCTAGCCAAAAGCCCTCTTTGCTCTAATGGGGAGGTGGAAGACCGAAGCTCTGAGCAAGGGGACAGAAATGGTTCTGGTGGGGGAACCAAGCTTGATTTGCATTTCTTTTATTGACCATTAATCTATGTTCAAAATGAATTCCAACCACTCCATTTCCTTTTTGTAGTGGGGAAGAAAAACTGAAGCTTGGTGGCAGTAGAAAATAGCAAGGAGGAACTTATTTTCCATCTTCCTAAGAGTGGGAAATCTTCCAGTCTCCCTCCCTCCTCCTCCTTCTTTCTCCCTCCCTCTTGCTCTTTCTGCATCTCTTGTTTTCAACTGTCATCTTCAGTTAGGAAGAGGCAGAATGAGCGCTGGAGAAAAGGTTTTTAGAAAGGAGAACGTGATTTCACTTCCCTTCCATGTGAAAAATCTCATCCTGGGAATAGTGGCAGTTTGGAGGACTCTTGGATCCCATTCATTCATGATACCCTGGGATAAATGCTGGGATGCTCACAATGGTAGGCTGCGTTTTCCAGAGAATGTCAATAATTGCTTTCACCCCACATGCTTTTCCATAATGTGAGCAGCAAGAGGTGGAGTCTAACTCCCACTCCTTGACTCTGTGTTGACTTACTTGTAACCAATAAGATGTGATTGGATGTGAGACCATATGACTTCTGAGGCTGGATCAGAAAAGGCCACACAGCTTCCTCCTGGTTCTCTTGGGACACTTGCTCTGAAGGAGCCACCTGAGGAAACCTGGCTAGAGAGGCTACACATAGATGCCCCAGTTGACAGCACCTTCAGAGCTCTCAGATGGCAGCCAGCATTCCCTGCCAGCCAGGCAAGAGAGCCACCTTGCACTCCCTGGTCCTGTGGAGCCTTCAGATGACCGCAGACCCAGCTGGTATTCACAAACTGCAGGAGAGACTGCTCGGCTGGGCTCTTCCTGAATTCTTCACTCAAAACTGTGAGCAAAATAAAATGATAGCTTTTAAGCCTCTAGGTTTGGAGGTAATTTGTTACACCATAATAAATGGAAAACTGAATCAAATTCAGCCCTTGGCCTTGAAAGATTCATTATTTAATCAGAGACTCTACTGCTCAACTATGACATAGTGAGTGCCATGACACAGGTACAAGCAGAGACTTTGGACAGATGGCCAGAAATGAAGGATGTTAAGTGAAGAAGCGTTGGCATGAGGAAAGCAAGGAGGTGTCATAGGTCACGTAGGCACCATCTCCATGCAGAGTCGGGAGCTCTGGCACACTCTCTGCATGTAGAACACAAAGTACAGGGGGCTCAGAACCACTGACTAAAGAGCACATCTTCCTAGACATGAATTAGATCCATTAGGAAGTAAGCAAAACATTTTCACATTAGAACCAATTAAGAATGTGTCATAAAATAAAAACACAAAAAATGCTATGATATTTTTAGCATAAAAAAGCAAATATATTTTGTAGCTTTTCAGGCCTTGCTACAGCCTCCTTGGAGGCACAGGTTCTTACAGGGCCTTTGATGAAAACTTTGAGAAGCCCTGTGTAAGAAAAGGGTCACTCTTGGGAGGTTCTCATTCACACGTAGGACATGACCACATCTCACTGAGGAAGGTTTCTTTGGAAACAAGAATGGAAGATGATCTGGGCATGACTAAAGGTAGAGGCCTGGTCAGAACCTGTTGGAACATTCTAGGTTGAGGTTCTGTGGAATTAGAAGACAGGGCAGACAAGAAGAAGAAATGATTTTAAAAGACTTCAACATTAGAATTGCACCCCACCCTCTCTGATCTTCCATGTTTCTGCCTTAGTGTTTCCTTCTCCAAGAGTTTCCACATGTGGTAGGGCTTTCATCATGGCACTGATCACACTGTATAGTCACAGCATCAGTGTTGCCAATGGCATTAAATTCTTCCTGTGCTCCAGCCACTTTGCCTGTTTTTGGTTATGATTATGTTTACCTGTATAGCACACACAAAGAGTAGCTTAAGGAGGAAAGTGGCTTATGTGAGAACTATTCCTCCCAAGACAGAGTTGGAGTTAAGTAAAATAGAGTTTATGCAGGTGCCGAAGGATGTCATTTGAAAATCAGTTCCTTCCAGTTTCCTGCTTTATTGTCCCAAGCTTCACCCTCACAGTCTCATGTTGGCTGGCTCTTCCACATGTGTTTCTGGCAAGATGATGAAGGAAGTATCTCTCATAAAACTATGTCTTTTTATTCAGGAAGTGATGAGCTCACCAAGAGTTCCACTTACTTTTCATTGGCCAGAACTGAGTCATGTGACCAGCTATCACAGCAAGGGAATCTGGGGAAGTGAGTATTTTGTCAGGGTGCATTGCACCCCAGTGGAATCTGTAGATATTGAGTGGACAACCAGTTGTGTCTGCCATCTCATGTATTAACTTATTTAGTGCTCTTAGCAGTCCTATGTTGTAGTTATTATTAGTGGAATATGGATAGGTACATGAGGGACAGATACATTAAGTACTTGCACATAAAGTTTACATCATTAGTAGACAGAGGAGCTGGGAATTATGGTATGTTTATCAGTATCTCCTATGAGACCATAAGCAACCTGAGAGCAGGACCATGTTATTTATTGTTTTACTTACATCCCTATGACTCCATCATCTGGACTAATATAGTCAAATGGTTTGATGATTGATTGGATGCTTTTAACATTCTAATAAAAATCTGTACTTCCTGGTCCTTCATCTCATGACAATGGAAACAAAGATCAGAATGAACCTCTGCCCCAGCATGCCATTTCTCATGGCCGAAGTCAGCTTGGACTAAGTTCTGCCGATTGCCAGCCCAGCCATGCTCGGCTGAGCACACCAGGATTTAACAAGGTCTGAATTGTTTCAAGGAGTGTTTTTAGCAAGTTGTAAATGTATTTCACCAAGTCCCATTGCTGTATATAATTGATGCAGCTGATGAAAAACAATCACGATCCTGTGAATCATTTCTGCCTGTTTACAAGTGCATTTCATTCTCCATCTTCCAGAAGGATGCACAAAGCACACTTTAAAGGAAAATGTATTTGATATTGACATATGGTAAGACTGTCTTGCATTGCACTTCTTTACTGGCTGATGTGATCTGTGCAAAAGAAAAAGACAAGTTGGTAATTACTATAGATTTTTTTTAACGTACTCATAGATAATTGCTTTTAAGTATAAACAAGGGCTTTTGCAAGAATGATCATTTTATCTCCACTTGGCTTGCTTTAGGGTAAGAAATATGGCAGATACCTTGGGGTGTAATTATTTGTACACATGGCTTTCACTCTCATGTAAAGGGATAGAATGTGTCTCATTCAAATGTATAATTACCCCCAGTGCCTTTGCTAAAGTTTTATACAAGTAGTCATTTGTTGACTGTGTGAACAAATGAATGGAAGAAGGAATAAACCTTTTGGAAGAAACATTGAAAAACCCTAATGGGAAGGTTTTCCTTGTTTGCAGTGATGATTGAGGTTATCTAATTCTCTGGGCTTGCAAGAGTGAGAGTTCAAGTATTTGAACTAGCAAGTTGGATTAGTTAGCTGATTCTGCAAAAAGGCTGCCTAACAAACCAATCCCAAAGGCAGGGACTTAAAATAAGAATGGCTTTTTTAAAGAATGGCTTACTGTATGGCTGATCTAGCTGGACTCAGCTGAGTGGATCTGATTAATGTTAAAGGTTGCCTGGACATGGCTCCAGGCTATAGGAAAGACTTAGGTCTATTTCACATGTTTCTTCTGGGGCCCAGTCTGAAGAGACAGCATCTCCCTAGCACATAATCTCATGGTGGATCAACAGATCACCAGAGTATAGAAAAAGCAAACTCAGCTGCACAAGAACCTTTCAAACCTCTGATTGCATCAATTTGCTAACATCTCATTAGCTCAAATGGGTCATATGGTCAACCCAAAAGTCAAGGAGGAGGAAAGTATCCTCTATAGACCACTAGACCATGGAAAGAGCATGCAAGAAAAAGTCCTATTAAAAGCATTGAAGATTTGGAACCAAAATTTCAGTCAACCACAAAGTCATAGAGATAAAAAGGAGGGAATAAAAAAGTGAGATAAGTAGAAAGAATAAGCAGACATTGTGGGATAAAGAGAGAAGTACACTGCATCTAAGTTACTGAGTTGGAGTTTTTGTCCAATGAAAGGATGGGAACCACCAAGCCATCACAAAGTTCCTCAAGGTAAAAATGCCATAGTAGCACATAATG
Source organism: Glaucomys volans (assembly GCA_020662805.1). Taxonomy (NCBI): domain Eukaryota; kingdom Metazoa; phylum Chordata; class Mammalia; order Rodentia; family Sciuridae; genus Glaucomys; species Glaucomys volans. The sequence goes on from JAJEJO010051467.1 coordinate 101,162, forward strand.
TACACATTTAAAAAACTGATATAATTTCCCAAGAGTTATTAGGTCCATTGATGAGAATAAAGATCAAAAACATTAAGCAGAGGTGTGGACAGCAGGCATTGACTGGGTCCATGCACCAGCTGTGTGGCTCAGCTTCTCTAGGCCCACTCACTCTTCATGCTGTTGCCCCTGACCTCTGCTCCCTGGGTCTCATCTATCTATTAATGGTTTTCTCCACGCTAAATCCAATGGACACTTCTCAAACCTTCTCTTACTTTAATTGTCTATAGCTTGTGACCCTGTCAAATACTTTCTTCCTGAAATTTCCCATGCTCCTGACTTCTGCTTTGTGATTCTCATTGGCATTCCCCTCCTGTCTCCCTGAGCATTTCTTCTTAGCATCTTTACTAGGCTCATTCAGATTTTCAAGGAAGAAAATGTTGGTGACTGAACATTACAGAAAAAAGAAGTATTTGTCAGTAAATGGTCTAAAAGTCTTTACCTGGGAAGCAACTAGAGCCCCGTGCTAATGATGCCTGCTGTGATAGAGATTATGGATGGTGAGCTTATTGGGGACCAATAGCCACATTTAAACAGTGACACCCTCCATCCCCCAGTAAATGCAGATACAAGTTCAAGCCAGTGTTGGCCACATCATCATTTCTACTTCCCTTCTGAGTTGCTGGGGGTAGGCTTGGTGCCTAAAGTCATCTGGATCTGTACATAGCCCCAGCACAGGGTCTGGCAAGAGGGTGTGCTTTGCCAATAGCATCCATTAATCTTCATTATATATGTAGAAGGGAAGGTGTGCACAGCCTGGAGCTAAAATTTTTTTAAATGTTTCCCCCATTTCACAGCAACCTTCAACCTCTTTCCACTCTATCTCTTCCCACCTTTCACCTGGCTGTACCTTGCTAAGATCATTGCCATGTTAGTCTTGAGCCCACCTCTGCTTTAGCTCCTCAAAGTGACCATTTACCTTCCTACTTGCTACCCATCCCTTCATTGTTCACAGTTAAGCTCAGATTCCACTTCTCTCATCATGCCTTCCCTGTCCCCGGCAGGAAGCAACCACATTGCCTCTGAACTCCTTTAGCCCTACTCTGAATCTCTTGCTCTTGACCTTGTATCACCATTATTTCTGCCTACTGCTTACATACCTACTTCCCCAATTGATTGCCAGTTCCGTGAGCAGGGAGTTTGTTTCAAGTTTTGATTTACTCCAGTGTTTATCCAATGATTCGACTAGAGTGGGTCTCAATAAATCAATAAATAGTGGAGAAATGAATTGGGGCAGGGTGGCAATCTGGGGGAAACAAATCTGGTATGTTCTTAAAAATTCCTATCCCAAGCTATAGTTTTGGAAAAGAGAAGAATAGAACCTTTTTTTTTTTTTTTTAAATGACTCCTTCTCTTCTTTCCAGAATTATTTTGTGGTCTCTTTCATTGGGCCAATTACATTTATGAAGATGAATTATGACAGGCGAGAACCCACTTGCATGGATTACTGTGTGCTAACTATGTAATTAGGGGCCTGTGTCTAGGAGAGGAGTTTGTTAGATATTTCCATAAGAAAAAAAAAAACCACATTATGATCCATAAAAAACAATGAGCAATGATAATTTCATTTTTATTGGTCATTTAAAAGCATTCACTGATAATTCTCCCCAAGCTTAATAGGCATATGTTTGCTTCTTTCAGAATACACCCATAAACTTGTTGCAAAAAGCACTCTTACATAATCGTTCAGCCTCACTTCCATCATGAAAGACTTTCAAAGACAGAAAGTATGGAGTTTGTTGAGGGCATTTAAACATGGGGCACCAGTTATCCTGAATCAGCAGGTCTTTCCAGACAACCTGGCTGGGCCATGCCCAGTACTAACTGCTGCATTATTCTCAAGCTAAGGAAGCTTCATACCTGAGAGGCTTTATCCTCTGGTTTGCATTCGAATTAGGAAAGGATGAGCCAGCAGCCCTCCCTTTTATGGATAATCCAGAGGATGCTGAAATTCCTTTCAGGGGCCCTGGACCCCAAGACCAGGTCAAAGGATAATGAATGTTAACTACATGAATGAATGAACAGAGGCTGTATGCATGAATGCATGGTTAGATGGATGGATGATGGATGGATGGATGGACAGATGGATGGATAATGATAGATAGATAGGTGGATAGATGGGTGGATAGATGGAGGGATGGATGGATGGATTCAGTTGAATTGGATGGAACTTCTCCATGCTATGCCTTGAAATTCTGGCAGAGACTTCAGACCCCACTGCCACTGGTTCTCAGCTTTTCCGAAGAGAGGACCAGATTCTTGAACCCCCTGCAAGGTAGTTAACAGCCTCCAGTGCTGTCTCTTGAGTTCAGAAAGAAAAGTACTTTCATGTGTTTCCAAAAACTAGGAAATCATTTCAATCTTCCTAACTGAAAATTAAATCCTCTGCTTGAAACGCATTTTCTTTTTCTTCATGCTCCTTTTGGCCATGTGACTCTTTTTCTGGCACCTCACTGACTGCTGGCCTCAAGGTCAACTTTCCTATCATGTGCAAGGCCAGCAAGGCATCAAGAATGAAAAAGAGGATTAAGGAGCTAATAGCAGCCCCTCAGAGGGAAGAACCTAGTTCACTGACCTTCAGAACATGCAGGTTTCTCTCCAGAAATGAAATCCATTCATTTCCTTGTGTTTAGGAAGCCTGACAAACTGTCACGAGTGTGGAGTATGTGAATATGTGCACATATATGTGTGATTATGTGTGTGTGCATGTGCCTGTGTGCATGTGTGTGTGTTCATGTGTGAGTATGTGTATGTGTGAGATAGAAATTGTGTGTCTGCATTTTCATATGTGTGCACACATTTATACACTTATGTACATTCATGTATAGTGAATATATATATATATATCTATGTGTGTATGTTTGTGTGTTTGAGAAATGTGTGAAAAAATGCATGCTTGTATTTAGGTGGGAGATATAGTGTGTGTACATAAGTGTGAGTGTGCATGTAAAATTGTATATATGTATGTGCGTGTCTGAGAAAGTATGTCTATGTGTATGTTCCTATGTCCCCAGAATCTTCCCTATGAAGGACAAATGGGAAGAAGGAAGCTCAGGGGATGCTGCAGGCTCTCTCTCTCTTCAGAGCACTGGGAGGGTTGGGTGACCACCAGCAGGTGGGTGGGCTGCACCATGTTTGTTTGCGCCTGGCTGAGCCCCAGGTGATGTGTCCTCTCCCTGAGCTAAGCACGTCTGCCTTATGCTCTCCCAGCACATGGCTTCTCTGGGACAGAGACTTGGTTAAGCTGCATCTCTCATATTTTCAGACCCATGCCCTCAGTTCTGTCCGTACCTGTGACTCCTGCAGTTGCAGCCCGGCATCCACCTGTGATGGCCTGCTCACTCTCCATCCTTTCTCTTGCTTTCTACGTTCACTTGGTTTTCTTCCAAACATCTCCTGCCTATACTGCTCTCTGGCACTAAGTGGCCTCAGGATTCGTGTTTGCCCCAGTAAATGAGCCTGGTCACCCACTTCCACTGACTTGGGTGCAGTTTTAAGGCCTTGTTCTCCCAAAGGTAGTCAGAGTTTGTCCTGGACCCTGAAATGTGTCCCACATGTCTTGGAAATGTGTTTGGAATGACACCCATTGGCGTGGCTTCTATAATAAGTGTGCCATGGAGATTTTCCTGAGCAGGAGGAAGGCAATCACTGATTGATAGAAGAGAATGCTATCAGTTCTTGGATTCTCACATAAGGAAATGCCCTATTTTAGTCATTGGAATGGACGAGTTTTCTGAAACCATGTGGCTTTTTCTCCTTATTCCTCATTTAATCATTAATATGTCTACTTATTAACTCAACAGACATTTAATGGGTACTATTGAAGCCAGTGGGTCAGAGTGGTTAGTTCAGGAACTGCTATTTTTCTATGTCTCTCAGAAACCCTGTTTCCTTATCTGTTAATCTACTTCATGAGATTATTCTGAGGATTGAGTAAATCACTTTTTAAATCCTCCATAAAGGTTAACTATTATTACTGCTGTTGATGTCACTGTTGCTACTACTTGGAGCCGATGGACAAGTGGGATGCTGTAGGAAAAGGAATAACACAGCCTCTGCCCTAGGAGCTCACAATCCAGTTGCAAAGGCAGATATGAAGAATCACCTCGTTCTTCAAGCAGAAGAATGGCACTGTGGGGATTCCAGAGGAAAAACCCACAAATTCTGCCTGGGAGAAAAACAAAGACTCCCTAGAGGGCGAGGGGTGGGGGGTGGGGGCAGTCATTTCAAATTGGCCTTGAAGGCTATATAAGACTGGAATAGTCAGAGAGGGAAAAGACATTCTAGGCAGATGAAATAACTATCATATACAGTGAGTGGCTGAAGCATAAATGGAGGATTACAGCCATGGAAAGGAGGGTTGTATGGGCAAGATGCAAAGGGCCCTATAAACCAAGCCAAAACCTTTGGGTTTTAATTTTCTGGCCCTGGAATTGATTTCAGCATCTTAAGCAAGGGAACAATTGGATATGACCATTGCCAAAGGTAAAACTTGCAATTGTAAAAATAAATACATTTACTCAAGACTGAGAAATATTGGCAGGAATAAGTGGCCAGATTTCCAATTCCTTGGCTGTGTGGATTTGTTTCCTGCCATAGGCAAAAGGGCCAAGAAGAATGATGTCACAGGGACTGTGGGATGCCTCATGTCCAGAGTAGGCATGAAGAAGGCGAGACAAAGAAGAAAGCACAAGCCAATCCCCAAACCAAAAGCCGAATCTTTTCTCTGATATGGGGATGCTAATTCACAATGTGGTGGGGGCTTGGGAAGAATAGATTAAGTAGAGGGGAGTGAAGGGAGGGGAAGGTGTATGGGGGTAGGAAGGATAGTAGAATGAATCAGACATTATTACTCTATATATGTATATAACTATACGACCAGTGGTTTTCTACATCACATATAACCAGAAGAATGAGAAATTATACTCCATTATATATGATGCATCAAAGTGCATTCTACTGTTAGGTATAATTAATTAAAACAAATTTAAAAATTAAAAAAGAAAGCATTCAGTGTCACACCAAGCTTTCTCCAAACTCTACAACCCCAGGGAGCACCAAGAGACCTGGGGAATTGTAGATGGGTGCATAGGGACAAATAACAGAGTGAATTGGAGCTGGATAGGCATGGCTCTCAATCTTTTTTCCACTTAACTAGTTGTGTGATCTTGGGGAAAAACAGCCTAACTTTTTGGAAGCCTGGTTTCCTCATCTGCAAAATAGAAATGATAATGGTGCTTATGTCATATAACTCTAGGGAAGGCACAGGGAGAGAATACACAGAGGCATTCAAGCAGGATGCTGGACATACAGGAACTATTTGCTAAATGGTAACTGTTAGGAACAATTCTGGAGACTTTGAAAAGGTTCAGTACATACACCTTCCCAGCCTCTCATCTCCTCTTCCTCCCTCAGTGCTTCTTGCCAAATTGTGTCCTGCCCAGGCTGTGATCTGCCCCAGGATGAGCTAGGAACGAGTGGGAATGTAAAGTGCAGATCCCTTCCTGGGGGGATTTATAGTAATAAACCCAAAGCATATTGTGTTTTCATCACTTCTCCTAAGAGGGTAAGAAATGTATCATGCACCTTTTTTTTCCTTTGAAATTTTAGCTCTAAGTGTAAAACACATCAATGAATTTCCCCATAAATATTTATTGAAACAGCACTTTTAATACAAACCTATTTGAAAAGTGAACTTCCAAGGAAAATGCATTTTGTGCAGCCATTGATCTTAAAATATTTACTATGAATATGCTCATCCTAGAAATTTTATACACTGCTTTTTATTATTTGTTCTGGATGAAATCACAGGATTTGGCCCCAATGACTTTTACAAACTGAGCAGTATTGGCAAGATGATTGTCTGGACCACATTCAACTTTCTTTCTAGCCCTGAATTTGTTAAGTTTCTAGCAATTTTTCCAAGGATGTCTCTGGGATCCACAAACACCTGCTCAAGGGGGACTAACACACACCTGCTAACAGGTGATCTCAGAAAACAGGCAATTAGAAAATTATGAATATTTTAGCTAGAAGGTAGGTCATCTTGTCCAATGCCCTTTCTCATAGATGAAGATTAAGAGTATCTTCATGCTCTCAAATTGCATGCCATTTTTCAACTCTCCTATTGGATTGGCAAAAGCTGAAAAGAGTAATAACTCCTGAAGTCTGTAAAGATGCAGAAGAATAAGCATTCATATTTTATGGAAATATGAATTTCAACCGAACTCATATTCCCTTTGCTGGTGGAAATTTGAATTGTTACAGACATATTGGAGAGGAGATCAGGAATATTGATTGACATTAAAACTACACACGCCCTTTAAATCAGAAACTTTACTTCTGGAAATCTGTCCAGAATCCAAAGCACTAAGAATATAAATGTCCATGTCATAGTTGGTAGAGATGCTTGTTTTAGCATCTACAAAAATCCTGGCTCTCCATTAAGAGGAAAATGTATGCATAAATTGTTCCCAGAGTTTGTGGACTAGTAGTCTCTAGCTCATTTTGATTGCTCATTTAATAATAGCATCTACCTCCAAAATACAGATATTTATTTGAATATATTAATATTTTAAGCATAGGATAAATAAATACAAAATAGAAATGTTTAAAAATGAGATAAGCAGAGACAGACTTTTGAATGTATTTTTCCTGTGCCAGTGGGGTGTATTCACCCATTTGAGAGTTCCCTGCTGGATACTATTATGCTGTGTTCTAAAGGAATGAATTCAGTGCATCATTTACTACAGGGCATTTTTTAAAAAACAACATCAACAAAAAAAATCTGTGCATTGTATGATCACATTTTTTGCCGAAACAAATGATTGTCCCCTACATTTTTATATCCATACCTACAGCTTCAGAGATAAAGATAGAGATAAACTTATCACCACACAGGATTTTATATATTTATATGAGTTTAGAGAATAGTGTAAATGATTATCATCACTGGTTACAATATCAGGGGCCTGGAAAGGACAGTTAAAAAAGGAGAGGAATTGAGGGAAAATATTTTTAAAAGACTAGAAAAATGGGAAAACAACTAACAAGATTATAGGCAACAAAAAATGTTGGTGAGGATGTGGGGAAAAAATACACTCATACATTGCTGGTGGAAATGCAAATTGGTGCAACCATTATGGAAAGCAGTATGGAGATTTCTCAGGAAATTTGGAATGGAACCACCATTTGATCTAGTTATTCCACTCCTCAGTTTGTACCCAAAGAACTTAAAACCAGCATACTACAGCGATGTGGCCACATCAAGGTTTATAGTAGCTCAAGTCACAATAACTAAACTATGGAACCAACCTAGGCACCCTTCAACAAATGAATAGATAAAGAAACTGTGGTATATATACACAATGGAATATTACTCAGCCTTAAAGAAGAATGAAATTGTGGCATTTTTCGGTAAATGAATGGAGTTGGAGAAAATCATGCAAAGTGAAATAAGCCAGTCCCCAATAACCAAAAGCAAAATGTTTTCTCTGATATGTGGATGCTAATTCACAATGTGTGTGTCGGGGTGGGGGTGGGTGCTAGGGAAGAATAGAGTTACTTTGGATTAGGTAGAGGGGAGTGATCGGAGGGGAGGGCATATGGGAATAGGAAGGAGAGTAGAACGAAACAGACATTATTACCTCATTTACATATATGACTGCATGACAAATGTGATTCTATAACATGTACAATCAGAAAAAGGAGAAATTGTACCACATTTATGTATGATATATCAATGGGCCTAAATGTATTCTATCATGTGTAACAAACAAAAAATTACAAAAAGAATGAAAGTCTATTCACTTAGGTAAGTTAAAAAGTAAATTAGCATGCAGGACATGATGGCACATGCCTATAATTCCAGCAGTTTGGAAGGCTGAGGCAGGAGGATTGCAAGTTCAAAGCCAGCCTCAGCAAAAGCGAGGTGCTAGGCAACTCTCTGAGACCCTGTCTCTAAATAAATACAAAATAGGCTGGGGATGTGGCTCAGCAGTTTAGTGCCCCTGCGCACAATACCAAGTACCACCACCCAAAAAGTAAATTAGCATGAAAAGGGCCTAGAAGATAGCCTAGACAACTGAGGGAATTGATTTGATTAGGTGCAGAATTTTGGTCTTAGATTTTGGTTGTCCTTATGTTAATATTGACGAACACTATCTCATTCTCTCTGGATTATTTACCTCTTGGTCCTCCTTTTCTCAGCACAGTGATGCCATCTGATGCTGTCTGCAGAGGCCTCAGCATGCCCAGGTGCGTGCTCTATGGGCCTGCATTCACATCTTCATTCCACACACCCAGCAGACAGGTAAGGAGCGCTTAGGCCCAAATCCTAGTGTCCAAAACAGGGATTCTTATCACCTCAGCTTAGGTTGTGGGACTCTAGTGGTCCAATGAGCTCTAGCCAGGGAGACAAAGTCATGAGGTCATATTCAGGTGTCAGCTTAAGATGCACAGCCAGTTAGTGGTAGAGTCAGTTCTGGAACCCGAGTCTCCCTGATCCCAGATTGAATGTTCTTTCCATTCCTTGGAGT
>JAJEJO010051470.1:0-40823 GCA_020662805.1 Glaucomys volans
GGAAACTAGTCAAATAAAGTCTAGGCACCCTCTTCCATACTCCATATCTTTGTTCCAAGTAATAATTTCTCTACTCCTATCCTCAACTCTAGAGCCTTTCATACTCCTGACTTTCTAGAACACATTTACTATTCATAAGAAAAACTTGAGAACACATGTCCCTATTTGTATGACACATTCCGAAGTTTTATAGCCAGATAGGACCTTCAAGAGGGAGCTATTTAGTCTTCTTATAATATATAGCTTTTAAAAAGTCAGTTTCAGTTACTGCAGTCCAGACCCATAACTGGCAACAATATTGAATTAAATTTTTCTTGAATTCCTTTCCCAATGAGACAAAATAAATAAACTACCAAAATAAAAATATATTAAACTGTGTAAATCCAAATATATAAACATCTAATAAACCCTAAGCAATTATTGGAAATTGTAAATGAGTTTTTGGTGTGGCATGTCTTCAGATTAATGTAAAGTTTATTTAAAACATCTTGGTTTTTTGAACCCTAATAATGATTTTCTTTTATTTCACTGTAGCAATTCACAGCAAGTCAACTGCAGGAAGATTTAGCAGAGCAGTAATATTCTTTCTATTACCTTAGACAGAATGGGAAATCCAGCTCTTCCAAGAAATCATTTTTGCTCTGCAGTTGGTCCATAATTTCTTATAGATCTGAGGGAAAATAGTGAAAAAGCATATTTTAAGCAGGTGTAAGCTTTGTGTATGTAACATTTGGTTTTGGTTTTGATTGATTTAGCATTTTGTATACCGTACAATGTTTGTGCTACTTAGAGTAAGGATTTGGTTGAATCCAAGAAAGGTTGTGATATATATGTATGTAAATAAATATGATCCATATAATATACGCTTAAAACTCCATTGTAACTATGATATTTTAGAACAGCAGTCTGAAACTTTTCAAAACCAATGCACCAAGATTTGAACTCTTCTCCTGGTACATATTTGAGTACATAATGTATTGGGGAAAAGGGATTTATGATTGAACACCATAGACTGAAGTTTCTTTGCATCAGCAAATTATTGCTACAAACAACCCCTCCCCAATAAATTAGTGCCTACAAGAATAACCATCTGTTGTTAGTGAGTTACTGAGTTAGCTAAGCAGTTCTCTGGTCTTGTATTATTCATGTATCTGGAGTCAACTGTGGATTGATCACATCTTCTCCACATTCTCATGTATCTCTCTAACAGGTTAGCATGGATGTGTTTGCATGGCGATGGCAGAGGTCTAACACAGTAAGCATGCATAAGTAAAGGCTCTGCTTTTGTCACATTTGGTAACATTCAATTAGGGAATGTAAGTTACATGTCCAAGCCTCAAAAGAAGGGTAATATCCTTCGAAGCAAAACTGTTGAGAGTCCACAGATATGGTTGCTAGCCCAAATACCCATGAAAACCAGTTTTTTTTTGTTGTTGTTATTTTTGATACACACAGAAGCTGCTGATGCCTTGAGAAATGAAGTGTTGGATTTTCATAATGAATGCTACTTTGGTTATAATAATAGAACCAAAAGTTAACATTTATTTTTCACCTAAGATGTGCTACTTGAGGAAGGACATTAGCAAATTGGAGAATAACCAGAAGGGGACAATAGATCCTATGAACTGAATGTTTGTTTCCCTTCAAAATTTATATGTTGAAGCCTAAATTTCCAAAGTGATAGTATTTGAAGTTTGGGACTTTGGGTGTTAATTTTGGTCATGATTGTGGAGCATTAACGGATGGAATTAGTGTTTTTTTTTACTGAGAAAACACATGTGAGAGATGATCTTACTTTTTGCTTTCTGCCACATGAGGACACAATAAGGAGATAACCATCTATATATCAGGAAGCAGGCCTCCACCACACACTGGATCTGCCAGCACCTTGATCTTGGGCTTACCAGCCTCTAGAACCTTAAAAATCAAATTTTCATTGTTTGCACTAGTCAGCTTTTTGTCACTGTGACCATAAGACCTGACCAGAATAAGGAACATTTTATTTTGGGCTCACAAATTCAGAGGTTTGAGTCCATGATTGGCTGACTCAATTGCTCTGGATCTCAGGTGAGGCAGAACATATGGCAGAACTAGAGGACAGCTACTCAGTCCAAGGCATCTGATGAGCAGAGAAAAAGTGAGAGAGGAGTCAGGGACAAGATATATAATCCCAAAGTGATCCCCCTAATGACCTGTTTCCTTTAACCATTTCCCACCTGCCTACAGTTACCATCAAGTAATCTATTCAAATTATTAATCCATCAAATGGATCAGTCCACTGATTAGCACTGATTAGGTCATAGCTCTCATAATAATTTCATCTCTGAACATTCCTGCATTGTCTCACACTTGAACCTTTGGGGGACACCACATCAAAATATTAACAAGTCACTCAGTCTATAGTAAATTACTATCACAACCCCAAATGACAATGGGAGTGTTGAGGAAGCTGAAAACAATGTAGGAGGAATGGTTGGAAAATTTGGTTACTCTTCTACTACAGAAAATAATTAGGAGGAATATAAGCAATGTCTTCAAATAGGGAAAAGGCTCTTTCACATGGGACACGGATAACATTCATATATATCATTCTAGTAGGCAGAACTGCCCATTGCCATTAGAATAAACACCAAGTTCTTAACTGTAACCCATGAGGCCCTAAATGATTGACTTCTGCTTGTTTCTCATCTCATTGCCTGCCACTTCCATTTGCTCACTGCATTCCACCTACATTGGCATCCTCACTATTCCTCGTACACATCAGGCTTATTCTTATTTCAAGGGCCTTTGTATTTATTGTTCATCACCATGACCAAAATACCTGACATAAACAACTTAAAGGTGGAAAGATTTATTTTCGCTCATGGTTACAGAAGTTTTAGTTCATAGTGGCAGGTGACATTGCTTTGGGTGCAAGGCATGGCAAAACATCATGGCAAAGGGGAGTATTAGAGGAAGTCACAAGACATACCCATATGGGGCATGCTACTATTGACCTATTTCCTCACACTAGGCACCACTGCCTACAGTTTGCACCAGCTCCCAATAATGCCATTAAATATGAATCATTCAGTGGATTAATCCACTGATGAGGTCAGAACCCCCATAATCCAATCACTCCCACAAGCCCCACCTATGAACACTGCTGCACTGGGGACAAAACCTTCAACATATGAGTCTGGGGACATGTCATATCTAAACCATAACAACCATATATCAAGGAGATCCTATATTATTTGGGAATACTGACTTGATGATTTCTAAGAATCTTTCAATCTTCAATATTTTATGATCCCCCAAATTAAGGGAGACTGTGGCATTAGTGTATCTGCAACCAAGTATTCTTCTCATTTAAAATTCAAGAGGAGGGCTGGAGTTGAAGTTTAGTGGTAGAATGCTTGCCTAATGAGGCAATGGGTTTGATCCTCAGCACCACATAGAAAAATAAATAAATAAAAATTCAAGAGGATTTCAATGCTACTTACATCATACTTTAAAGGCATATGGTTTTGCCTGTGGAGATAAGGCCATTACCATGTAAAATGTCTATGATTGTGGTTTGTTTTCATTTTGCTATGGACTTTCAGAGACTAGAATTACAACCACCACATTATGGAGCTATAGGGTTTTGAATAAACTGCTTCAGTGATAATCTAACATTATCTTCTCCCCTTTTATCTTCCTAAAGGAAAGTCTTCTTAAGAACCTTAGAATGAGCTGGGGCCTTTAAGTTAGAACAGGTTTTGAATCATAATAGGAACATTAGGCTGGGAGAAAAACCTGAGTGAAGGTATGGAAATGAACATAGGATGTATGTGAAAGTACAGCTGGCTTGATATGCAAGAGAATGTGTTTTTAAGAAAGCTTGGGGGATAAAATAGGACAATGTTTAACTTGAAACATATGTAACCTTGAATGTTAATTTTGTAATTTATCCATAGATAGTAAGGTGTTAGAATAAGATAAAGATACGTATCTTGGAAGTAATGGGGAAGTATTTGGCCAGACGGTCAAATATTTTAGATTACATTCAACCTAACCATTTTAACCTTCTGGAAGAGGACTGAGATGGAAAGAGAAGAAGTAACTTGTCCAAGGTTACTGAGACAGTGTACCATACATTTGGGAACAGAAATGAAGCTTTCTGATGCTAGCATAGTGTATTTTTCAATGCATTATACAAATGATAAAGTGAGAGTAATACTTCAGATTTTAGTTATTACATGCTTACTTAAATATGCAAGTAATCCATTAAGATGAATTCCTTACTAGCAGATGTTCTGGAGCAACTTCTGAGAGTTTGGGGGAATAACAAATATCTGGCAGTGTCTGCTTTGATGAAGAGCAGTACCACAGGGCACTATGTTTTGCTGCAAACAAGAAGACCCTTTCTCATGTGTCCATTGTGTATGGCCCAGCTGGGGAGATGATTAAATTTAGACATTAGATGAGAATGATCAAGTACCTCTCACCACCTGCTCAGTTATTTTCTTTAATTTCCAAATGCTGTACTGGCTAGAATCCTTCTGTTTTAATGGATGAATAGTCTATTATTTGGCTGCCCAGTACATTCCATTTCCAATGGCCATTGTGATCCATCACTGCTTTGTGCTAGACTGGGGATATTCAGTGGTTTTGTAGCTGCCATATTGATAGGGAAATCTAGACTGAAGGCATGGGCAACAAGGTTACTGATCAGGCATAAGCATCAGCATCATGATTGATGTTTTCTCAAGAGAATGGAAGTGGAACTACTTCTGATGTGCCCTGGAGGTTCCAGAGAACCTTTCCCTTTTGACATATCAATTACCCTTTTCCCATCAAGTTGCTCTGAATCTTCAAACATTACTAATTAAGAAGATTAGAGTCAGACAGACTTAGTATCAAATCCTCATTCTACCATTTCATAGCTATGTAGGTTTAGGCAAGTCACTGCAATTCTTGTTTTCTCACCTGTAAAATGAAAATAGTAGTATTTACTTAATAGGATTCTGTGGGTGATTAAATGGGATATTTGTAAGTATATGGCAATAGAAGGCCATTATGTTAATATTACCTTTATGAATATAGAGACGGGTCAAACTGGAACTGAACAGAACCATATTCTCATAATGGTTAAGTGTAAGTTTAGCCTCTTATGGAAAACAGGAAACAGATGAGTGAAACAGATGTGGGATGGCTAAGTTTATAAAGATGAAGGGGATAGAGAATGCAAGTCTGATTCAAATATACTGTCTAGAAAATGAAAGGCTTTGAGAAGAAACTATGTAGGGGCTTTTATTGGGCAGAGTCTGTCATGAAGCTACTGTATCAGGAAGAAACATACTAAAAGGGAATTGAGTGAAAAAGAGACCCATCAAATTCTATTATGCTAAAGGCCTTTAAAAGTCTATAAGCTATTTTTCAGGGAGTCTGGCAAGAGCACTGGACTAGGATTAAGGACCCTAAAAACTAGTCCTGCCTCTAATATTCACTAACTTTGTGACTATACCAAATCATGTAATATCTCTAGGTCTTAATCTCTTAATTTGTAAAGTGAGTGTTGGGCTATACCAGGAGTTGATAACTACATTTCAGAGGCAAAATCTGGCCTTTTTGGTACAACCTACAACTGAGATCGGTTTTTAAATGGTTGTTTAAAAACAAAGCAGAGCAACATAAAAAGTAAAGAAAAACATGTGAGGTTTTCCTATGATCTTCAGAGGCTAAATATTTGCTACCTAGCTCTTCACGAAGTTTGCCAATCCATGAAATAAATAATCAGTTGGGTCCTTTTCAACATTGAGGGTCTATGATTCTAGATCTTTGTTGTCTTGTAATTATTTTAATGAACATATTTTTTTCAGATTTATTTATTTATTTTATTCATATAATTCATATAATCTTACATATACATAGGGTAATACTGTCTCAGTCTACTATTTTTCCTTCCCCCTCCCATCCCATTTTCCTCTACACCATCCATACTTCCTCCATTCCTTTCTTATTCCCCCCATAACCCCCCTCACCCTGTTATGTATCAGCATCCACTGATCAGAGAAAACATTTGGCCTTTGGTTGGGCTTGGCTTATTTCACTTAGCATGATATTCTCCAGCGCCACCCATTTACCAGCAAATGTCATAGTTTTATTCTTTTTTATGACTGAGTAATATTCCATTGTGTATATATACCACAGTTTCTTTATCCATTCTTCAATTGGAGGGCATCTAGGTTGGTTCCACAATCTGGCTAATGTGAATTGAGCAGCTATGAACATAGATGTGACTGCATCCCTATACTTTGCTGATTTTCAGACCTTTGGGTATAAACTGAGGAGTGGGATAGCTGGGTCAAATGGTGGTTCCATTCCAAGTTTTTTGAGGAATCTCCATACTGCTTTCCAGAGTGGCTGCACCAACTTGCAACTCCACCAGCAATGTACAAGTGTGCCTTTTTTCTCACATCCACGCCAACACTTATTATTGCTTGTATTCCTGATAATAGCCATTCTAATTGGAGTTAGATGAAATATTAGGGTGGTTTTAATTTGCATTTCTCTAATTACTGGAGATGATGAGCACTTTTTCACATATTTGTTGATCACCTGTACATCCTCTTCTGTGAAGATTCTGCCCAGTTCCTTAGCACATTTATTGATTGGGTTCTTTGCATTTTTGGTGTAAAGTTTTGTAAGTTCTTTATAAATTTTGGAAATCAGTGCTCTGTCTGAAGTATGTGTAGAAAAGATTTTTTCCCACTCTGTAGGCTCTCTTTTCACATTATTGATTGTTTCTTTTGCTCAGAAAAAGCTTCTTAGTTTGAATCCATCCCATTTATTGATTCTTCCTTTTATTTCTTGCACTCTGGTGGTCAAGTTGAGAAAGTCTGGTTCTAAGCCAATATGAAGAAGATTCGGGCGTACTATTTCTTCTGTTTGGCGAAGAGTCTCAGGTCTAATTCCTAGATCCTTGATCCATTTTGAGTTGAGTTTTGTACAGGGTGCGAGATAGGGGCTTAATTTCATTTTATTGCATATGGATTTCCAGTTTTCTCAGCACCATTTGTTGAAGAGGCTATCTTTTTTCCATTGTATGTTTTTGGCACCTTTGTCTAGTATGAGATAATTGTACTTATGTGGATTTGTCTCTGGGTCCTCTATTCTGTACCATTGGTCTATCTGTCTATTTTGGTGTTAATACCATGCTGTTCTTACAACTATTGCTCTATAGTAGAGTTTAAGGTCTGGTATTGTTATACCTCCTGCATCATTTTTCCTGCCCAGGATTGTTTTGGCTATTGTGGGTCTTCTGTTCTTCCATATGAATTTCATGATTGCTTTTTCTATTTCTGTGAGGAATGTCATAGGAATTTTTATTGGTGTTGCATTAAATTTATATAGCATCTTTGGAAGTATGGCCATTTTGATTATATTAATTCTGCCTATCCAAGAACATGGAAGATCTTTCCATCTTCTAAGGTCTTCCTCAATTTCTTTCTTTAATGTTCTGTAATTGTCATTGCAGAGGTTCTTCACCTCTTTTGTTAGATTGATTCCCTAGTATTTTATTTTATTTGAGGCTATTTTGAATGGAGTTGTTTTCCTCAATTCACTTTCAGATGATTCATCGCTTATGTAGATAAATGCATTCGATTTATGTGCATTTATTTTATATCCTGCTATTTTGATGAATTCATTAATTAGGTCTAAAAGTTTCCTGGTGGAGTTTTTTGGATCCTCTCAATATAGGATCATGTCATCAGCAAATAGTGACAGCTTGAGTTCTTCTTTTCCTATTCATATACCTTTTATTTCTGTGGTCATATTTTTTCTGTTCTGTGAACAGATTTTTTTACTTCCACTTAAACAGTTATATTTACACTAAAATAAGTGTAACCCATTACAATTAAAAGGGTTTTTAGAAGTCATTTCATCCAGTCTTTCATTTTTAGATGAGGAAATTGAGGGCCTGAGAAGTTACTGTGTTCCATCTCGTATCTTATCTTGTTAGTGGCAGAACCAAAACTGACACATGAATCTTATAATTTCTCATCTAGTCATTTGTGTATTATATTCTCATACTTCAATAGTAGTAATTTCAAAGAGCTTAAGAATTTTCCATCTCCTTCCTCTTTTTTTATGACAGTACTGGAATTGAACCCAGGGATGCTCTACCACTGAGCTACATCCCTGGCCCTTTTTATTTTACTGTTGAGATAGGGTCTTGCTAAATTATTGAGGCTGGCCTAGAACTTGTGATCTTCCTTCTGCCTCCCAAGCCTCTGAGATTGCAGGCTTACACCACTGCAACTGGCCATCATGTCCATCTTTTACCCACCAAATTAGCTACCTTATTTTAGCTCGTGGTACCACTGTGTTAATATTGTTATCATTGATATAACTTCTAAAATCTATTGTAAGTATATAAGATCATAACAGTAATATGTAGGTATTAATATTGAGTATTTAAATTAACTTGATATAAATTTTATTGATAGCATAATTTGGGGATAAAGTTTTGAGTAGAGTAAGATTGAATAAAGCTCTTGGACTCTGAGAGTCAAAATTTGCTTTTATGTGAGTTATACTCAACTGATGTTTATCTGGGCAAACAAATAACAAGACAGAAAATGATACATAATGGTGAATTTTATAGTGACAAAGATAACATATTCAGCTCAAATGAGCTGAATACTTGACTTTTCTGCTGTCTGTACACTGTTCTTACTGCCCTGGGGAGAACAGTTGTGTAGAGAAGTGAGGAAGATGTAACCTCAAAAGAATCTATAGAAAACTTCATTAATCAGTCTAATCCAAAGTCACCATTGTCCTATGGAACCACCAATTTCCCTTTCTTTTTTAGTGTGCTGAATCTTCTGTGTTAGCTTTCAAGTTGATAGCTTTTGGAGGAACTGATCGTGAGGCATGTATTCAAAACTCTAAAGATAGCATGTGTGAAATCATGTGGTTTTCACAGTTCTTAGGTCCTTGAGCATAGAGGCAATGCCTTTTTAACCACTATGTCCCATAACACATATTCTCAGTCCTTTCTTAAGGTTCCTTTGAGTTGAAGTTCATTCAATTGCTATGTAGGTGGTTCTCAAGGGGCCTACCTCATTCCTTAAAGCTCTATATGTACTTCTATTTCTCATGGAAACTTCTGGGATAGCTGCAGCCCTACCTGATTCTTTCCCTGTCTGGTCTTTTGCTCACAGCTTCATGTTTCTCCACAAGACATTCTTTTGAAGATAGAGTCTACTTAGTTCTTTGTGTTCTTCCACAATGCTAGTTACATGGCAGTCCCTCAAAAACATTGAATTAACTTGAATTAATTTAAATAGCTTAGTAGTAATAATTGTATTTGTTGTCATTGATAACATTTTTATAGGTCTTAATTTCTAACTTGATTTAAAATCAATTATAGTTGCCATGCAAGTGGCTATAAATTAAAAGTTGAGTTAATCATATACTTCAGGGTTCTCCCAGGATGCATCTATAATTTATTGCCATGTGATTCCCAGAGCACTTGAGGAAGAGTCAGAGGGCTAGGAATTTAATCTTGAATCTGGCTGCATTGAGTAACATGGCCCTAAGCAAATGAATTGATGTCTTAGAGCCTCATCTGTAAAATGAATTTAGATAAGTGTATTGCTCAGATCCCTTTTTAGCTAATGTTATTTGATGACAGATCAATCCCCTTTCAAGAGTCACACTAGCATAAGGCAGCAGTCAACTTGTAGGCAAAAATCTTATCTGAAGTTGTTTTTATATTGCTTGTGAGCTAAGAATAGTCATTTTACATTTAAAGTGTTATATAAGCAAAACAAAGAAAATGAGACAGAAACATAAGTGGTATGCAAAACCTGATATATGTACCACCTAGCAACTTACAGAAAAAATTTCAGGTCCCTGGTATAAGGAATATGAACATGAACTCTGGCCCCAGCTCTGTGTATTTGTCAATTGTTTTACTTAATCTACAGTTTCTCATGTATTTATGCCTTGTTTCTTTTGCAAAGTGAGAATGATAATAGTACCTACAAATATATTTAATTGAAGATTAAATGTGTTTGTGTATAAAAATATTTAGAAATGTGTCTACAAGAGTGTTGTTACTGAATAAATGCTGTTGTCATTATTTCTATAATTTGTTGGAAGAGATAATCAGCCAGTTGAAAAGGAAAGGATTATGAAGGACAAATAAGACCCCGAAGCACTAGAATTGGAATGACACTCAAACACTGTCTTATCAGCTCATTTTTGTTAAAGATGTTACAACTAAGACTTGAAAATCAAGCGGTTTCACCATAGTCATGCAGTTTGTCATTGACTAAATCTTTCCTTTTATCAAAATCTCAAATAATGATTCTTAACTCTTGACTGGCCCATGAGCTCATTTATTTTTAACTTTTTTGAAATAATTTCAGACTTTCAGAAAATTTGCAAAAATTGTACAAAGAATTCCTATATATACTTACCTGAATTTCCCAAATGTTAACATTACCACATTTTGTTCTTTTGTACACTCTTCCTTCCTACAGATATAGATTTAAATAGATATTTTTCAGAACTGTTTGAGAGCATGTTACAAATATGATGTCCATTTGCCCCTAAAACACCACTGTGTGTTTCCTAAACTCAAAGGCAATCACTTACATAACTGTAATGCAATTATCAAATTGAAAAAAACTACTGAAACATATGGTATTATTTAGTTTATAATCTTTTTCCAAACATTGCCAATGGTTCTACTGTCCTTTGTAGCAAAAACATTTCTTGGCTTAGTCCTTGAGAGTACAACTTTAATTTTTAATGAAGGACCTGCCTCCAGTAGACTTTGACGATTCCCTACAGAAATGTGTTTATAAACTCCTCAACAAGCTGATGGCATGCTTTTTAAGAACAGTGGTGAATATCCTTTGAGATTTCTTATTTTCATTGCCTTCATCAATCCAAAGTGGTCAGCAAGATGCAAGTAACATTTCCTCATAGACTAGCGGAAGCCATTAGCACAAGTGACATGTTCCTGGGCTTTAAGTGGTTCTATACTGTGTGGTCCAACACTTAGATGAATGGTTATTTGTGCTTAAACCTTAGAGTGAATATGAAGTAAGGATTTGGCACATTTTACCTCCTGCCGAAAACAGACAAATAAAACTCATAAAATCAAGACTTAGGTCAACTCTGGTCTATTTACTTAGCAAATGACAGATTGATAGGATCATTTCTTGGAACACTTTCAGAGGTTTGTCTGAGGCTAATAGGGGCTGTGATATAGAAAAGAAAGCATCCCTTTTTGCATTCCTTTGGTTTATCTTGTTTGGCAGTGCCCCAAGTAAAAACATTAAGCCCTATTACTGTTTATTCCGAGGAGATGGGTAAAGCATACCAAGGTCTCTTTCTAGCATGATTCCATTCTGAATGGCTAGGTTACACTATAAACAGATACCTTTGTTGTATTTGTTAGGCAAAAGACCTTGGAGAAGGGTTCTCAGTGCTCCAGTGAAATATTAAACTCAGCCTTAGAAGAATTCTTTCTTTCTAGTGACATTCTTGCCTTATGAATGCTTTCTGGTTTGCAATTGCTTTCTCAAGCAAAAATAGAGCTGAGATATTGTTGCTGTTCAAGTCTTCTTTGTTCAATTGAAGACTATATATACTAGTATAAATTCCTGGCTCCTATATTTTACTACTTGGTAGTTTCTTGCTTAGCATCTGGTATGTTCTTTCCTTCTTTTAAAATAAAACTAGTTGCAAAATACAATAGCCATACATAAGAGTGCATAAAACAAAATATAAAGTTCATGAATTTTCATATTTTGGACCACTCACATGTAACTATCACATAGCACAGATGAGGAGATTGAAGAAGGCTGCCTATATCCTCTTCCAAGTACTAATCCTCCTTACAGATGACCAATATCCTAATGCTTATGATCATTACTTCCTTAATATTCTTTATAGATTTACCATTTGTTTATATCTCTAAACTCCATAGAGTTTAGTTTGTAAACTTTATATATATGGAAAATGTATATTTTTGTGTTTGGCTCTTTTTTCTCAATATTATGTTTGTAAAGTTTCATCAATGTTGTATATTAGTGTAGTTTGTGTATGTATGCGAATATATCACATTTCCTCCTATATATAGCTATTAGGATTCATTCCATCTTCTTGCTCTTCTAAATAATTCTCCTAGTGTATCAGCTCATGAATTACTGTTCAATATATACCGAAGAGTGAAAATTTTATGGTTATCGGTGAGGGAGGCTATATCTTAGTTTGTTTGATTCTGTTCTGGTTGATACTTATTATCCTGGTGTGATTATGTATAGTACCCCATTTCACACTCCAAGATATCGTAGTTTTGATAATAAAAATAGGACATTTTAATTATGAAATGAATACAGTTTAAGACTCAAATTTATGGTAATATAAAGTGGTTTTGTAAAATGTTTGTAGCAATGTACACTAGGATCAGCAATGCATGAGATATTCTACTGGTCCTTGTCTTTATCAGCACATGTTATTTTGAGACTTTTTAGTTTTTGTTCTTTTGGTGGGCACATAGAAATATTTAATTATGATTTTAATTTCTTTGATTGATATTGAAATTAAGCACATTTGCAAACATTTATTGTCGTTTGATTTCCAGTCTCTGTGTGTTAATTACTTGAGTTCTGTCAATTTTGCCTTACATATTATTTCATGTTATTGTGTGATATGAGTTTAAAATTATTATACTACTTAATATTGTTTTTTAGTCTTTATAATGATGCTATTTGCACAATTATTTATTGTGTTCAATATTAAAATGGTATGTCTACTTTCTATTGGTTATTGAAGAATATCTTTTCCAATCCTTTTACTTTTGATCATTTTACCTTCCAATATTTTAGCTTTCGTTCTTATGTTTTTGATATATCTTTTGTACATAGCATATTTTTTAAAAAAATCTAAATGTAAAGTTTTTACTTTTAATTGGACTGTAGAATTAATTTATAGTCACTTTAATAACTGGTATAGTTGGGTTTAAATCTACCTTCTTACTATGTGCTTTTTATTTGGTTTCCTCTTCTATTTTCTATTTTCTTTCCTTTTAATTTTATCAGTTTTACTACTATTTTCTCCTATTACTTATATATTCTTTTATTATTTTATTTGGAATTAACCTAGACACTATAACATCCCATCATTGACTTACTAAGTCAAAATTAGTTGGCAGTTTTACTATCCTCTGGAAATTCAAGGATCTCAGAACAGTTTAACTCCATCTTCCTTGTTCCTGATTTCTATGCAATTATTGCCATATATTTTAAATTTATTTACATATATAAACAGAAACATGCAACTTATATATGTAACATTAAACAATCTGAGTAGATTTTTAAAAATTCAATAACATACTCTTTATTTTATTTTATTTTTTTTTGCAGTGCTGGGGATTAAACCCAGGGCCTTGTGCTTGTGAGGCAAGCACCCTACCAACTGAGCTATTTCCCAGCCCCTCAACACCATAATCTTTGAGTATATAATAGTCACACATTTTTTTGAACCCAAAGACTTGATCCTTTTTTCCTCTCTGCATTGTGGGACAAATAACAAGACTGAGCACTAATTGACCAGTGAAAGAGAGGTGATTTTTGGCCAAGAATAGAAGTGGGAGATGAATTTGGAAATCAACTTTCTGTCCTTTCAGGGATAGGAGGTTTTAGATATAGGGTAAAAGAACTGAGAGGAGGGATAGGCTAATAAAGAGGAGGAATATTCATGACTTTTCTGGGACTGGGTAAAGATTTTCTTGGAATTCTGGAGCCAATTCTCTTTCTTTTGTTTATAGTTCTTTCCTGTGCTAGTCATGGTAATTGTCAACTGTCATGGAGCTGGGTTTGCATATCATTTAGCATGGAGATTGGATTACAATGAAGTTAAAGATTGCCTGGTGGTCATTCTCACAGCCAACTTAGATTCAAGCAGTTTCTGATAGCCTACCTGAAGAGAAACTTCAGACCTAGGGCACTTTGTTTTCAAAGCAGCATTAGGGCAGAGTGGAAATTTAGCTAGGTCACCTAGATAGTCCAAGATTAGAGCAGGGTAACACGCTCATATGCAGACAGTTTTCTTAGCTCTTTTTTCTTCTCTCCTGCATGCCTGACCTTCTGTTTGGAATCCTTTCTTATTTATGCTAATTAGTATTTTCTTTAGTGCAGGTCTGCTGGTGGTGAATTCTTCTGGTAGTTTGTCTATCTGAAAATTTCTTAATTCTATCTTCATTCTTGAAAAATATTTTGTTGGGTATAAAATTCAGGTTGCCAGTCCTCTCTACCCTCAACACACTGAAGATATCTTTCCATTGTCTTTTGGTTCCTACTGTTGTTGATACTGCTCTGTCAGACTAAGTATTCTCCTTTGAAGGAAACTTTTTTCTTTTTGCTGTTTTAAAGATTTCCTTTTTGTCTTTCTTTACCTTCAGTTTCACCATAAGGTATCTTGTGGCTTTTTTTTTATTCTTTGAGATTCTTAAACATGCATGTTGATATTATCCATCTATTTTGGAAAATTTACAGTTTTAATTCTTCAAATACTTTTTTGTACTATTTTTCTTAACTTTTAAAATGGGATTTGGATTACATGTTTGTTAGATTTTCTTGCCTTATGCTTTTCACTCTTACATTCCTTTATTTACTTTCCATTCTTTACTTCTATTTGTCTCATCTTGGCAAGTTTTTCTTAATGTACTATTTTCTATTTCATTAATTTCTTTTCAGCTTTTAAGTCCATCCATTTTATTCCTGAATTTGGTTATTGGAGTATTTATTTGTAGAACTTCTATTTGGTTGTGACATGCTATTTCTATAGTGTGAAGTTCCTTGCTAAAATTTTTATGCTCGGCTTTTATCTACATGAAAATATTAAGCATATTTGTATTATAGCTATCCCTTTAATCTTAGTTTCTGTAGTTTTTGTGGATCTCATCTTCCACCTGTTATTCATGCTGTCATTTAAGTTGTCATGTCTTCTGTGCCTGGTGATCTTTGTTTATTTGATGGACATTGTATTTTTAGTAAAAAAATTCTTTTAAAAAGCATAGAAACATTTTCAGAACTTTTTTAGCTGTGAAATTTTCTTAAATCATTCTTGCTTTTGATAACATTGATAGTTTTGAGGAGTTAAGATCAGATATGTTATAGAAGGTCCCTCAACTGGAGTTTGTCTGGTTTATGATATCTGACATCATGTGGCTTACATATACTTACCATAAAAGTGTAATTATAATTTTGAGGTAAGAAGTTATTCCCCAAATAGCTATTGTATGAATCAAACTGTGTCCATCAAGGCATTGACACAATTTTTGAGAGGGTGATATTGTACATTGAGAATGACCACCTTCATGGGGCTCAATAGCCCTACTTTTCTAAATGATACAAAATTTCTTCAAGGTGAATTTTAGGTCTTCAGTTAAAGGTCTGTCATAGTGGCAGAAATTCATTCCATATGACTGAGACTACTTGCAAAGCAACATACAAAATTATCAGAGAACTCTGAGAGTGCAAAATAGATTATATTTCAGCGGCAAAGATTTTGTCTTACATGTGTGTATGTCAGTTGATGATGTCATACTTAATTGCTTCTTTCATTGGAAAAGTCGTTTTGAAGCAATGTATGGTCAAATGTGAGTATACTCAATAATAATGGTGCTTTGACTAAAATCGGAACCATTACTGAGTGTAAAATACCTAGTACTATTTGGAGACCCAGCAGGTTCTACATTTAATCTACAGATAATAATAATTCCCTTTTAGTTCAAACTTTCTCTCTCTAGTAATTCTTGAACTGCAACTTTTTCTTGTATTTGGAATGACCATTTTCAAAACACTCAGGCAACATTAGGCTCTTTTAAGCTTCAGCTTCTTTTAAAGAAGTTAAATGTCTGAGAGGGAAAAAAAGATCTGTTAAACTTCCAAAATTATTTATATTAAAAAAGGAATAAACAGCTTACAATCATATGAATATCAGAATCAAGGGCTTTTTGATGTCACTGAAATAAATGGAGGCAAAATTTAGTGAAAGGGAAAGGGAAATCGCATAACAATAAGGATGGGAGATGGTGAAGAAAATGAGCAGCTGTGGCAAAAAGGAAAAACTGGAGAAATGAATGAGGGTGAATTGATAGTAGGCATTTCACATGTCAGAAAGAAGGCATAGAAATGGGGAAGTGATTATAGGCCAGCTTCTTGGAAAAGAAGTTTCTCATAAAAGAGGATAATGACTTAACAAAATTGGCAAGGGGAATTTAAAAGGAAGAAAGTGGCAATATGGTGTCAACAATGCACCAAGTTAAAATGTAGGAAAAGAAATGACAAATTGAAGAGCAAACTATCATTTGAGTGTGAGGGGATTAGCCAGAGACCCTCAAGCATTTTACTGCTGTGACTCAGTTCATTGTCACCCTCAGAAAGATCAGGTGACCCTTCCATGACAAAAACCAGTATCCTGTGGTGTCTGATTCTTTCTCATTACAAATGTTGTGCCTAAAAACCCATCTCTTCTAAGAACAGGTTCTAATTTATCAAGAACAGTCAATATTAGGTAAACAATGGCCCTTATCAAGTCATTGCTTTCACTACAATAAAAGCAAATGCAGATTATAGCACTTGAACATGGAGGAGAATTTAAAAATGCTGTGTGCTAATACAGAATCTGCTACATTGAGTTCTTAAACTGAAAGCTGCTTGAATTTGGAGGTTAATGAGGAGATTATGGATTCTGGGACTTCATTATTACAAAAATATACTTGGTAGTGGTGGTGGTTATAATTTAGCTGGTAACTAAAGATGTGTTTCACTATGCTATTACTATATATTTCCTATTTCCTTAGCCATCAACTTCTGCTCAACAATGTTTGTGGGACTCTTTAATAAACATAATTATATTAACTATCTTTGTTTTATTGCTCTTGATATTTGGACAACCACTTTCCTATCCTTGACCTCATTTGAACCCTAGTATAATCTGGAATAGTATTCTTAACAGAGACTAGTTTTTCTTTGTTCATAGATAAGGAAATATAGACTCAGAAAGGTTCAGTGACCAATGGCATATCCCTAATGAGTGACAATGGTTGTAGTACATTCTGGGACACCTGACATCTACTTCTGTACTCTTCCTGTCACATCGTGATATCATTTTAAAAGTTCTTGTTATTTTGGTTCTTCATTTATTACATTTCTTTCTACTGTCTTCCTTATAGTCTCCCCAATACTAAGATGAAAATTGAGTCTCATTAGACATTTTTCTTTTTGGAGAACATGGAAATTCCTTGTGAGGTGCAATTGTTCAAGTTCAAAACTGAATTTGTAGCTAGATAGTGTGGCTTTATCGCATCATTCAAATGCATTAATGTTGTTTACTACTGGTCTCTTGGCTTCTCCTTTTCCTTCTCTGTGTGCGCGCGCGCGTGTGTGTGTGTGTGTTTAAGAGAAGAGATAGACACAGAGAACAAGAAAGATTGATTACATTAGGTTATTAGGAGATCTTGAGTTCCATATCTTTGAGAGGAGCTTAAAATTTATCAGTTACTATATATTAAATGCCTATTCTGTGTCAAACACTTGGTCAGGTCTTAACATACAGAACATATACCTTTAAGGGACTATCATCACACTAAAATTGCTGTGATCTTTAGACAACTTCTTTGAAAAGTGGGCCATAAACCTTTTATATGTAGTATCATTTTAGGCAGATTTTCAGAAATTGAGCAACCTGAGGTTTTCATCAGTTGTATTTATTTGCTTGCTTACTGTCTGAAACTCTTCCATGCAGGGGTCCAGGGTTGTGTGGATCATCATCAATCTGTGAAGCTTGAAGATGATTTCCTTTCCAGCTGCAGGGGAAAAAATCTTTGCTACAGTTGACAAAGACATGGAACTTGATTCTTCATTTTCTCCTCTGAATAACTAAGGCAAAACTGGATGGTGGATCTGGTTAACACAGCTCCTTGGGAAGTCAGGATAGAATGAATACCTTTTGTATTTGATATACCTGGTTACCCAGAGTTAATATGTTGGAAAACTAATTTCCTGTGCACCATTGTTAGAAAGTGGGCCCTAATAATAGATAAATAGGTCATGTTGGCTTTGTGCTTTGGATTAATGTCGTTATTATGGGCATGGGGTCAGTTATCTCAAGGGTGAGCTTTTTATAACTGTGAATTCTATCCCTCTTGCTTTCAAACTTGCTTGCTCTTCTACCATGGGATCATGTAGCAAAAATGCACTCACTAGAAGCCATCCTTTCAATATTGGGCTTCCCAGTATCCAGAATTGGGAAAATCAATTTATTTTTTAAATAAATTACCCAGTCCATGACATTTTGTTACAGAAACATAAAACACACTAAGCTAGACAATTGGTATTGGAGAAGTAAAGTTTGTTATACAAAGAATTTTGAAATAAATTCTGGAAAAAACTTATATTGCTAAGAACAAATCATTAAAGGTAGTTCCGTTGAGGACTCAGCAGAAGAAGAGAGCTGCAGGAAAAGTCTGAAATGTCTTAGAGATTTCTTAATTGGCATAATAAGAATGCTAGTAAAAATATGGGTAGGAAAGGCCATTCTGAGGAGCTCTCAGGCAGAAATGAAGCTAAGCATTAGAAGCTAGAGCAAAGGCCATCCTAAAGTTGCAAAAAATTTGGCTAAAGCTGGGTGCAATAATGCACAACTGTAATCCCAGCTGCTTTGGTGGCTGAAGCAGGAGGATCACAAGTTTGAGGCCAGCCTCAGCAAATTAAGGAGATACTGACACAAAATAAAGTAAAAGGACTGGGATGGAGCTCAGTAGTTGAGTCCACCTGAGTTCAATCTCCAGCACCAAAAAAACAAAACAAAACAAAACAAACCTGTAAAGAAAGAACAAAGGAACAAAAACACACTTGGTTGAATTGTATCCACACCTGAGTACTTTTTGGAAGGTGGGATTTAAGAACAATAAACATATTAATACACCACAGTGAATCTTGCCATCATGTATATCCACAAGACACTAATGAAAAAAAATTAAGTACATGTACAACCAGAAGAATGAAAAGTTATACTCCATTTATATGTGATATGTCAAAATGCATTCTACTTTCATGTATAACTAATTAGAACAAATAAAAAATAAAATAATAACTATAATAAATACCAGAAAGATCAGGAGAAGCAGGGGAATTAGGGAACTGAATTAGAGCAAATTATATTCTATGCTTTTAGAATTATGTCAGAATGAATCCTAAGGGTATGTATAAATAAAAAGAAATAATAAAAAAGAAAAAGAAAAGGAAAACTAATTTAAAAGAGTAATAAACAAGAATATGTGGTGGATGAAATTTCTAAACAAAAGATTATAGGAACTTCATGGCCAGTTTTTTTTTTTTTTTTTTTTTTTTTTGGTGATGGACATACAACCCAGGGTACTTAAACACCGAGCTACATCCCCACTCCTTTTCTTATTTTTTATTTTGAGACAGGGTCTTGCTAAATTGCTTAAGACCTCACTAAGTTACTGAGGCTGACCATGAACTTGCCATCCTCCTGCCTCAGGCTCCTGAGTTGCTGGGATTACAGGAGTGGGCCACTGCATGCATAGCCACTTTTACCACATATTGAAAGATGTGAGTGGAGAGAAATTATTTACAGATAAAATTTATAATTATAAGGGTAACATAATGGTAGGATTTGGAAAAAAGTCACAGCCCAGTTAAGTAAATAGTGAAAAGATATATTTAGGAGAGCAAACCACTGGTGTCTATAATTCAAATGTTTACTCCACCACCACCACAAAGTTCATGGTTTTGGAAACAGTCCTTCATGCAAGAGCGTTGAAAGATGGGACCTAATAAGAGATTATTATATCATAAGGTCTCTATCCTGGTAAGTGAATTAATGTCATTACAGGAGTGTGTTAGTTAAATTGAGGGTGGATTTGTTTCTTTTTTTTTTTTGGTACTGGAGATTGAAACCAGGGTTTTGTGCTTGCTAGGTCCCACTGAGTTACATATCCAGCCCAAGAACAGGTATGTTATAAAAGTGACTTTAGCCTCCTCTTGCTTTCTCAAGAGGAAGCCTGCTGCCTTCTGCCATGGGATGATGCAGCACAAAGGCCCTCACCATATGTAGCCTCCTTGATCTTAAACTTTCCAGGCTGTAGAACTGTGAGAACTAAATTTTTTTTTTTATGGCTTAGCGTCATTTTTGGTATTTTCTTAGAGGAATGTACAGCAGACTAGGTACATGGTTATAGCAAAGAGTAACATTGAATGGGAAGTAAAACAGACACATTTTGTTTCCAGAAAATTAATTAGAGGTTCAGCCTTAATTATAAAAATTGGACGTGATGAAAGATACCAGGACAATTTTCAAATTTAGGAGAGCTAGGATTCTTTCCTAAGTCACAATGAGTATTTGTTTAAAAACTAACAAGGTGTGGCAATGTAAAAGAACCAGATTTCCTTAACAAGACTCTCAAAGCACAAGAAATAAAATCAAGAATCAATAATTGGGATAAATTCAAACTAAAAAGCCTACAGAGTGGGAGAAAATTTTTGCCACACACAGTTCAGATAGAGCAATAATCTCCAAAATATATAAAGAACTCAAAAAACTTTACACCAAGAATACAAATAACCCAGTCAATAAATGGGCTAAGGAAATGAGCAGACACTTCACAGAAGAGGATCTATAAGCAATCAACAGATATATGAAAAAATGTTCAACATCTCTAGTAATAAGAGAAATGCAAGTCAAAACTACCCTAAGATATCATCTCACCCCAATTAGCATGTCTATTATCAAGAGTACAAGCAACAATAGATGTTGGTAAGGATGTGGGGAAAAAGGTACACTTATACATTGCTGCTGGGACTGCAAATTAGTGCAGCCACTCTGGAAAGCAGTGTGGAGATTCCTTAGGGAACTCAGAATGGAACCACCATTACACCCAGCTATCCCACTCCTTGGCCTATACCCAAAGGACTTAAAATCAGCATACTACAGTGATGTAGCCACATCAATGTTCATAGCTGCTCAATTCACAATAGCTAGATTGTGGAACCAACCTAGATGCCCTTCAATAGATGAATGTATAAAGACACTATGGTATATATACACAATGGAATATTATCCAGCCATAATGAAGAATAAAATTATGGCATTTGCAGGTAAATGGATGATGTTGGAGACTGTCATACTAAGTGAGATAAGCCAATCCCAAAAAACAAAAGGCTTAATGATTTCTCTGATAAGTGGATGATGGTACATAATGGGAAGGAGGAGGTAAGAGAAGAATGGAGGATCTGGTGGATTGTGTAGAGGGAAATGAAGGGGTGAGAGGGGAAGGAAAGATAGTAGGAATGAGACAAATATCATTACCCTATGTACATGTATGATTTATGCTAATGGTATAACTCTATGACATTTGTATCCCATTTGTGTACAATGAATCAAAATTTTAAAAAGGAAAAAAAAGAGAAGTAAAAACCAAGGGTTCATGTCTTGCATTTTAAATTGAATGGATTCTAGTTATATATTGTTCTTCATATAAATGTCCTGTGTGTTTTCTCTAAAATAAAAATAATGGTCTACTGTGTATGAGGAATGATCATAAATCAATAGTTTGATTTAGCCAGGTGCAGTGGTACACACCTGTAATCCCAGTGACTCGAGAAGCTGAGGTAGTAGGATCACAAGTTCAAAGCCAGCTTCAGCAACTTAGTGGGACTAAGAAACTTAGTGAGACACTGTCTCAAAATAAAATAATAATTAAAAAAAAAACTATAAAGGGGTGGGGATGTGGCTCAGTAGTTAAGAACCCCTGGGTACAATCCCCGGTACCAAAAAGAAAGAAAATTTGATTTACTTATAAAAGTACTAAAGCTGATATAGCCAATTGAATAGTATTGTACTTTATCTGGATTCCTTGCAATGTTAACTCTTATAATGAGGCTGCAACACTTTCAACATTATTGAAAATCAACCTTGGGAATAGACTTTTGACACACTGTCTCAATCTTTTAAATATCTTCCTTTGTGAAAAAGGCCTTATTCTCTAGGCATAGGTTAAAGTTTTTGAAATAAATAAAAACCATTAAATGCAGACTTTATGATTAATATGTTCTGATTAAACTGAACAGATGCCATTTGGAAGTCTAAAAAAGAGGATGACTTTTCTTGTGTGCATATAAAATGCTGCTGACATAGTGAAGATTCACTAAGCATATTTTGAAAAAAAGAATTTTGAATGGCATCATTGAAATGGGCTACAGCCTCCCAATCTGACCACTTTGAAAGGGATGCCACTTCTGTTTGCTGAAATCAATCTCATCATATCATGGCCACACTTCGCTTAGTTTCATTTCAAACACATTATAATTTGTCTTTATATTCCTGTTTGGCTTTAGGCTGTTATTCATTTTTTTCCTTTCCTCTCAATAAGCATGCATTTTTAGAATCACTTTCTGTAAGTGAAGTTTACTGAAAGAATAATCAAACTACTTATTTTCATTTGCATTTAAATCAGTTGTTCTAGAGGTGGGCAGTGTTTTCCAATTATTGAATCTTGAATCCCCATACTTGCTAAGTGTTCTAGATATGTATCCTTTTATTAAAGGACTTAACAACTGGCATCTCTTTCAATATCTAATAAACAAAAATCATTATTTTAAAATGTTCCCCTTAACATAGATCAGTTTGAGAAGCATTTAGCACACAATAAAGGAGCATGTCTAATGATAAGGAAAAGTCAGATTGGCTTGCTCATGTTAGGCTCACTCTATGTTGGCAATCATTTAGTTCCAGCCTCACAAACTTCGAAGATAGTACAGCCATTTTATCACTTTAATCATTTCTATTTTTATTCATATATTTAGAGAAATTTATGCAGTTAATAAAATGTGAGTTTAAGGCAAAAATATTTAATAATAATATTAATATGTCAAACAAAGAAGAATGAAAAAACAATACAGTATATACCTTAAGAAGCTCTTTACTGGATTCATAAATTGGCACCATTTGAAAAAAATTTTGTTTGGTATGTTAAAAAATTTTCAAAAAGCAGATTAATTTTTCAAAAAAGAACAACATTAATTATAGTCACTTTTGCTCTTGTATCATTGGTAACAAAGACTACTACATGCAATAAAATTGAATGGGGGAAAAAAGCTGGGGAAATAAATACCAAGTACATGTTTTTTTGGTAGTCATTAGGAAAAAGAGCAAAAAAATTATAAAAATAAACCAGTATTTTCTTTAAACACATCCACAAGGGCTAAAAAAAATCAGTTGTTGATTATTTGTGATGGGATGATATTTATAAACTCTTCAATTTCCTTTGTATTAACCTTAGGTCCCTTAACTAAAAGCAATATAGCATTTAATAATTCATAGGTTGACATTAAACCAAATATAACAAACTATTATTTCTTATTAAATTATGATTATGATTAAAATCATGTTAAAATGATAATATACTGAGAGAAATACCACATTTTTTACAGAAAACATTTTCCCTATAAATCATACAAAAACAGCAAAGATATTTTCAAGAATTTTTCAGAGTGATTTAGATCAGAAAATGGTGAGAAATGCTTTTTCAGAAGAACTTGTGTTCTTATACAATTTGACAAATTTATTTATTTATAAATCTGGTGGTTGTAATCTTCTCTGTAATTGGTATAATCGCTCCTGAAATAGATGAGGCTTCATTTTGTAAACTCGAATTATATAAGGATTCAACATCCAGATTATTTCCCAGGTTCCCAAAATGAGGTGGACTAGGAATTGGCACCAAACACTCTGGACAGAACATACAGATGAGACCTTTTCACTATGAGAAGAAGCAAGCTGAGAGGTAATAGGATTGATGTGTAAAGGATTTCAAAACAATTGGAGAGGAGAACCACACAATTATTTCCAAACTCCAAAACCATAGAGCTCAGTGGGCCCCTCTTGAGTCTTAAAAGGTCATTTTAGGATAAATAGAAGGCAAACTTTCACACAACAGGGGGCAAACTTATGGAGCTCATTATTCCTATAAGTGTAGAGTCAGGAAGCACAGTCTAAAAGGAGAATTAGGCAAACAGCACAATGATAGGTCTACAATAAATAACAGAGGAAAACATGAATGTTTTTCACAACTATTATGTATTATCCCTAAAATACTTTGTTTCACTGCAAAGTGTTTATTAAGCCATTCATATTGTGATTACAATTCAATTTGGATATATTTTTACCATCTGGATTCATTGTCAACCTTATAACATTGTTTGAGGGTTTTTTAAATTCCATTTTTTTCCTTTCTTCTTGCTTGGAGATTACATAATTTATTTCTGCTATGTTAGTAATTCATCTTAATATTTCATCTTGGATTCTTATCAAAATATAAGCATACTTTGAGTCTTTAAACTCCCAACAAACAATACAAAGTTCTTACAACCCTTGAACTTCCATCACCCTCTCCAATCTTATATATTGTAAAATTTACAAACTTTACTATATTACATATTTATTTATTACAACTGATGTTTGAATTATTTGAATTATTTTTTTAATTTCAAAAATTAGTAATTATTATTTTAAAAAATTTCATTGGCTCCTTTTAGTTATACATGATAGTAGAATCCATTTTGACATAATCATAAAAGCATGGAATATATCTTGTTAATTTCTGCAATTAGTAATTATTATTTATACTATCTATGCAAATTTAGATTTGCTTAGACTTTGTATTCGTCAATTCCTTTATTCACCATTCTTTTCTTCCAGCTTTATTGAAGTATAAATGACAAATAATTTTGCATATAATTAAGGTATAAAATGTAATAATTTGATATACATATGCATTGTGGAATGATTATTAAAATGAAGTTAACACATCCAGCACCTCACATAGTTACCATTTCTTAAATGTGATAACAAAGTCTACTCTCTTAGCAATTTTCAAATATACAATATATTATAATTAATTATAGTCATCATACTGTACATTATTTATTCTTATAATTAAAAGCATGTACCATTTGACCAGCATCTCCTCACTTTTCATAACCCCACCCCCTGGCAACAGCTGCTCTATTCTCTGTTTCTCCTCTTTCTATGAATTCAACTTTTTCTGATTCCATGTAAGGGTGATCGTATAATATTTGTCTTTCTGATTATTTCGCTAAGCATAATATCCAGGTTCATCTATGATGGGAGTGGCAGAATTGTTTACAACTGAATAATATACATCTATATATCTTTATCTTTATCTATATCTATACATGGTATTCTTTATCCATTCATCTGGCAGTGGACATTTAAGCTGTTTAAATATCTCAGCTATTATAAATAATCTGTAAAGAACATGAGTGCAGATATTTCTGAGACTCTGAATTATAATTTACACACACACACACACACACACACACACACACACAAAGAAGTGGGACTGCTGTATCATGTAGTTCTATTTTGTTTTTAATGTTTTAAGAAACTGCCATACTGTTTTCCATAATGGTTGCACCAATCTATATTCCCATCAATGGTACACAATGTTTCCAGTTTCTCTACATTTGGTAAACACTTACCTTTTGTCCTTCTGATAGTAGTAATTTCATGTATCCATTGCCATTTGTATACCTTATTTGGAAAAATGTCTATTCAGATTCTTTGCCTATTTGTTACTCTGTTTTCTGTTATTATAATAAATAATGAACTTTAAAAGAGGGAAACTTTATTTTGACTCACAGGTTTGGAGGTTTTCATTTACAGTATGTTGGCTCCATTGCTTTTGGGCCTGTGGCAGGGTAGTACATCTTATCAGGGAGTAGGTGATAGAGGCAGCTGCTGGGCACCTGAGCAAAGGGAAGCAGAGAGGAAGAGAAGGGACTGGGTCTCAATATTGTCTTCAAGGACATACTCCCAGAGACCTAAGTTCTATCCACCAGGATGTACCTCCAAAAGATTTCACCACCTCTCTGCAGCTCAATGGGCTAGAGTCTACAACTTCTAAACACATGGGTTAATGGGAAGAATTCAAGATCCAAACTATAGCATTCATTTCCTTTCTTTCTCCCTTCCTTTATCCTCCCTCCCTCCCTCCTTTCCTTCCTTCCTTCCTTCCTTCCTTCCTTCCTTCCTTCCTTCCTTCCTTCCTTCCTTCCTTCCTTCCTTATTTCTCCCTCTCTCTCTTCTTATGGCATTGTACATATGAGTTCCTAATATATTTTGGATATCAACTGCTTATCAGTTTGCAAATATTTTCTCCCATTCTCTAGGTTGCATTTTTAGTTGTTGATTGTTTTCTCTGTTATCCTTGCAGAAGATTTTCAGTTTGATGCAGCCTCACTTGTTTATTTTTTCTTCTGTTTCCTGTGCTTTTGTTGTCATACTCCAAAAATCATTGCCAAGACCAATGTCAGGGAGATTTTCCCATACACTTTGTCTAAGAAATTTATGGTTTCAGGTCTTACATTTTAAAATCCATTTTAGATTGTGTATGGTATAAGATAGAGTTCCAGTTTCATTCTTTCTTTCTTTGGGAGTGGGGTACCAGGGATTCAACTCAGGGGCACTCTTACCACTGAGCCACATCCCCAGCCCTAGTTTGTTTTTTATTTAGAGACAGGATCTCACTGAATTGCTCAGTGCCTACTTTTGCTGAGGCTGGCTTTGAACTCACAATCCTCCTGCCTTAGCCTCCCAAGCCACTGGTATTACAGGCATGTGCCACCACACCCTGCTCATTCTTTCTTTTCAATATGAATATCCTGTTTTTCCAATAAAATATATATTATTGGATGTATGTATGTGTTTGTGTATATATGTATATATATCTTCAATAGTTTGACAAGAATGCCTATATATACATATATGTTTATATGTGTGTATATATATCTATACTCAACATTCATTATATACATTTATTGAGGATACATAAACATGCATACATACACAAGTAAAATTCTTGGCAGTCTTGTGAAATACTACTTTATCTTATATGCCTGAGTTTCTCTAACTCTTCTGGCCAGCCTCCAAGACAAGTGGTTCTACTGGCTGTATTCCCTAGTCAGGTAGTTCTGTTGGCTTGACTATAATTGAGTAGAGCCTGGACTGGGCTCCACAATTGCCTCTGTTTTGTGGGATTGCTAGATATGATCTCTGGTCAGGTAGGTTCAGGGGAAGCCTCAGGCTATGCTTCACAGTTGAGTGGGGATGTAGACTGGGCTCTGTGATTGGGGTGGGTTGCTGGCCAGGCTACCTGCCTGGACAGGGAAGCTTCTTTGCTCTCAGGCAAGGGGTGGGCTGTCTGTTGGCTATGGACCCCAGGCACACTTAACTGATGACCATGCTCACTGGTCACATGGGATCCTGACTCATTTCTGGTTGGGCAGGGCCACTGGTTGGTGCAGTAGTACTGCCAAGATCCAAGAATGGTGGTTGTGATCACTGTCATTTTTCTTCATTGCTTGCTGATCCCAGTTTGTCTAATCCTGTCAAGTTTCTCAGAGTTCCTCATGAGACAATACAGAAGTGGGACTCCCAGGAAGTGCACTGGAATTCTAGGAAAGTTGAGTGTCCACCTTGGATTCTCTTTTCCTCACTGGACAAACTATAGGTCCAGAGGAACCTTCTATATGTGACATTGTAGGGCCTGGGGGAGGGGAAGTGTAATCAAAAGGAAACTGTTCTTCTTACACTTTTTATTTATCTTTTCTTGTGTTTGAGCTCCAAATGGGTATTTCAGCCTCATCCCAGGGTTCTGAGATTTTCCCAAAGGCATTCTTGACTGGATAGTTGCTAGTAAGTAGGTATTTTTTGTGAGGAAGTCTATTGCACCATCTTGACAGCACAGTGTTCTTTCTTGCAACTCAGACTTCTGGGATATTTGCTTTCTTCCTGAAGAACATCTACAGTTTGCTTTAGTGAGTGTTTATTAGTAGTAAATACAATTTTCATATGACATTTTTCTTTCATTCTTAAAAGATAGGTCTAACATCTATACATTTATAGATTCATTTCTTTTCCTCGGCACTTTGAAAATACTGTTTTACTTTCTTCTTGAGCTCATTTTTTGTCATGGAGAATCCTACACTCCATATAAATGCCTTTGTAAGTTATCCATTTTGTCTCTGTGGCTACATTTAACATCCTTTTCTCTGTCTTTGGTCTTTTGCAGTTTTACCACCATGTATCTAAGTGTGCTTGGTATATTGTCCTTCTCGAAGCAGAGAATGTGGACCTTACATTAATTCTGGAATTTTCTCAACCATTATCTCTTTGAATATTGATTCCACCATTTTCTTTCTTTCTTTCTTTCTTTCTTTCTTTCTTTCTTTCTTTCTTTCTTTCTTTCTTTCTTAACTTCAATTATGCACCCATTAAACCTTCCTATTATATCTTCTATCTCTTAATTTCTATTTCAAATTTTCCAAATTTTGATTCCCCTTTTTTCATTCTGGTTATTTATTTCTATTTGATTTCCTGTTTACTTATGCTCTGTACCTTTAATCTAATCCTCTATTTAACTCATCCACTGTGCTTTGAAATTCAACCACATATTTAGTTCTAAATATTCTGTTTTGTTCCTTTTCAAATGTGCCTGTTTTATCCTGTATCATAACAATTTCAATTTATGAAGTCTTGGAAAGACTAAGTATTTTAGTATTTTTTCTTGTTTTTACTAATTCG
Source organism: Glaucomys volans (assembly GCA_020662805.1). Classification (NCBI taxonomy): domain Eukaryota; kingdom Metazoa; phylum Chordata; class Mammalia; order Rodentia; family Sciuridae; genus Glaucomys; species Glaucomys volans. The sequence goes on from JAJEJO010051470.1 coordinate 28,687, forward strand.
AAGTATGGTTTTCTTCTGGCCGAATTTATTTCATGTGAATTTGGAGGGTCTACAGTTAATGATGCTTTCCTCCACAGGGTTTTTGTGTTTGTTTTTTTCCACGTGCAAAGGATTGTTACTAACCTGAGACCTCTTTAATTTAACTTCTTGTTTTGAAGTTTCCTGAGGATGGTATAAATATAAACCCCAGAAATAACTGAGGACAGGCCTATTGCTACCTATCTCAGGAAAGATTATTTGTCCAAACCTGGATTTTCAGAAGAGGCAGCTTTTTTCATGTGCTTTGTTTGCCATCAGGAAGATTTTTTTTTTCTAGCTTTTGGTAAGGGTGTGATCTCCCTCAGGGATCCAGTAGCAATTTCAATTTAAGTAGTCAACAGGCCCTTACTCTGACTCAAGACCTAGTATCCATTGTCTAGGGCATTTTTCATCCTTCATATTTGGGTTTCTAGTACCTTCATAGCCTCCAAGCCAACCCTGTTTTTTCCATTGGTGTAACACTTTAGTTTCAGAAAGCCTCTCTTTTTTTCTCTTATTTTCCCTCTCTCTTCCCCTCTGTATTTCTTTCTTACTGTATTTCCTAGGAATTTACCTTATTTCTTATGAGCTCAGCCATGCATTAAAAATTATATCTGTAGTTTGTCCACATTGTAAGTATTTTGAAGGAGAAGAGCATTTCAGATTATACACTCCCCTGTGCTGATGGAAGTGGAGTTTGCTCTTGTGTGTATTAAGTATTCAATAAATATTTATTGGATAAAGAAATGATGTCAGGGAAGATAAGAAATGTTCTTCTAAAATGGCCCTTAGAGTTCTGAACTAGAATCCTGGGATGGATGTACCTAGTGTTGAAATTCTTATTTTATCCCATTATTTCCCCCTGGAATGCATATTTTTAGATGTTCATATTCTCCCCATTGTTATAGGTTTAGTAGGGAATGTTTTGTACATTTTAAAAATACTTATCAGAATATGGAGTTCTATGGAGGAGAAAAATTGAAAAGATACCCCATTCTCCTTAATTTTAAAATGATCTTTGACTGTGTATCTTTTTATTCTTTACATTTTTACTTTTGACAAGAAAAGAGACCAAGTAAATGGACACTTCTATCAGAAACTACAAACAAATTCTGAGAAATCAATCTATGATAATCAGAAATAATCTGTCACTTTTTCAGTGACAATGAAAACAAAGCAGGATTCCTTGGTACCAGATGCCATAGTGTATAACTTTTTCTTGCATTATCTTCACCATTGCTTTTGAGATTTCTTGACACTTCTCTTTCCTGTTTAAAACCTGTGAGAGAGAAAAACATGACCCCTGACTGATATCTGTGGAGGGCTGGCATGGCACTCACAGGTTTATCTAGGTGTTCTGTTGAACATTAAAGATTTCTCAGAATAGCAGGCAGCATCACTCTGTAGCCATGACAGAGAAAAACAAAACCAGACTACTTTGTAATCATGTCTAAATACAGACAAAACAAGAATACTTTCTAGGTCACAAAATGACCAAATTCCCCCCCACAACCTAGTGAATGTGAAGGTGTACTTCCTCATCAAGTACAGTTTTAGTTTCACTGCATTCCTCATACCTCCTCTATTAAGAAAAAAACAAAACTACTGATATCCTATTGTAGAATGATGGCTACTTCCTAGGAGGACCTAACCTAGAACAAGACCATGCTTAAACTTTTCCCACAATAACCTGACATATGCCCAAATTTTGTAACAAGCTCCTTTCACAGAAACATCCATATGGCTTCCCATGTTATACTCCTTTCTTATTACAAAAAAACTGTTAAATAGATTTGACTACATAGGTATATTTCTCGTGGTCTTGTCTCAAGGGCATTGACTCCTGGGTACCCAGGTTGCTTTTGTCCCTGAGATAAAACAGATTGGCTTACAAATTGTATTACAATTTCTCAGAAGGCTTTGAGAATACTGGTTTCAAAGGGAATGGATCTAAAAATTTCATGATTTACTATTAACCACAATGCACATAGGGATGGGAATGTGATAGTATTCTGTATGCCCCAAAATGTACTTTTTTTCCTGTGCTGGGGTTTGAACCCAGAACCTTGTGCTTGTGAGACAGGCAATCTACCAACTAAGCTATATCCCCAGCCCCCTAAAATGTAGTTTTGGAATACTTAATTGATACTGTACTGTGACACTCTTTACTAATATTTATTCTTTAGTCTGCTTTTCCATTAACATGATGTTAATAGTCACAATCGATTATTGCCTTTCACCTATTCCTTCCCTACCCCATTTTCAAAGAACTAGGACCACCATTTTAGAACAATATATCTTTCTTTAAAGCAGAAGAGATATTAGAATTACACATTTGCCTTTTAAATTTCTAGTAGCATAATCTCATGGGTCAGGTGAAACCAGTTTAATGTAAATTTGGAATGTAACAGAATATGGTTTGTGAGCCTTTCAGAGAAAGAAGGAAGTTTGATGTGCTGAGACAGCAAAGGGGACTGGGGAAGTCTGGGTTTATTTCCCACCCTCAGAGCATTCGGCCTGGATTTGTAAAAGTGTTAAGAATGATGAATGAGCTGTAAATAGAAGATTTCTCTGACTGTGAGCCATAAACAACCATAAATGGATTAGACTGAACAGCTGGGAGCAAAATCATGGGCATTATGCAGGCACACAGAACCGGCTGTGGACTGTTACTAGCATCCCACCCTATTGATTAGCCGTTCTGTGGACCATAATAAAACTATCATGGTTAATTGCTAGAAAGAGGCACACACCTAGAAACAGGCAAGTTAAGGTGTCAACCCTCCAGTTTATTGCTCAAATGCAGGATAATTTGTGTTTCATTACAGCACTTTCTCTGCAGAATCTGTAGGGCACAGTCAAATATCACCCCCCAGCACATGCATGAACACACAAACACACACACACAACTTTGAGAACATTTGATTTCATTTCGTTGCCTTCTAGCTATGGATCAGTGACTTTTCTAGTCAGGCTCATTCTGATCTGCAAGCATTCATAAGGAAAAATTTAGATTTTTATAGTGAGTAATACTGAAGGGCATTTTTCAATATCAGACTACCAATCTTCTTCACCAGGTCAACTTGGGCTCATTTAAATTTTTACACATTTTACTTGTACACAGGCCATGAAAGGAGCAATCCCATTCACCATATAATTATGAAAGAGAGATTACTTCTTCTTCATTATTGTTATAAACCCCCAAGAGAAAGTGACATGTATTTCACAAGGAACTCTGTGCAGTTTCTCTTAAATTTAAGATTTGAAGCATATAGGATAGAAAATATTTTGGTTTATGTCATATAATGTTATAGGAAAGGGCTAATGGACTATTTAGTTCTGTGTTCTATCACAGCCATCCTGCTTGAAGAGGTAATACATCTCTAGGGGCTGTATTATAATAGGAAATATGAGCAATATTGGCTATTTCCCTTCAATACTTTTACCCCAGAGCAAAGTGCATGTGTAAGTTCTGGATTCATAGATCTTATGTGTCATTGGCAGTGGAGGAAATGGGTGTGTCTTCCCAATATGAAATGCAATCTGAAGAGAACTTATTTCTGGTAGTGGTGTGTGTCAATTCTGGCTTCCTGCCATATTCTTGGATATACTTTTCCTTCTGCTATATAACTGAGGCTTCCATAGCTTGATGCTCAGAAGTACCATTCTGTTTTATCGGTTCATACTGTGCAGCTATTGACTTCCTTGACTGTGTTTTTCTTTACACTAGGGTAGAGAAGAGAAGTTGTTTGCTAGTAGAGTACAACTTTTCTGTGCATGACCACCCAGGCTTTCTATCAATCTGATTTATAGCTCTATCCTCAATGGTGCCCCACTCTTACAACTGAACCATGGATGTGGGTTAAACACAGTAATCTGTGCCTTATTCACAGAGTTAATATATGTTTTTTTAGTGCCTCAATGTTCCAGACAGCTTAGCACTGATAGTGGACAAATTATTATACTTATTGCCTAACCACTTTTAGTTTTATCTAAGGTGCTAATGTCACCACCAACATGTATGTCTTTACAGAGCACCCATTAGTATTTTTGTTTTAGATGCTTTGAAGCAAATTAAGTGCCTTGATCAAAGAAAAAAGAGGGAGGAGTAAATGATTCTTAAAACCAGTGACATGAAGCAGGATGCAAATCCAACAGCTTCAGGGACAGAGTTCTTGATAAGTTGCAGTTTTGGAGTTAGCAGGTCTCCTTTTTAATAAGGATTTGGAAGAGTCAAACCATGAAGAAATGAAGGATTTTCCATTCATCAGGGGCTGGTTGCCTTACTTTCTTTCATTAAGGAGTTCTTCAATTGACTCCCCTGAACAGCTGTTGGAGGTTTTCTTTCCTTCCTAAGAAACTCTTTAGTGAGTTGTATCCTTCCAAAAGATATATCAAAGACCTAACCCCTAGTACCTGTGAATGTGATGTTATTTAGCAATAGGATTTTTGTAGATGTAATTACTTTAAGGATCTTCAGCTGAAATCATCTTGAATTTTTTATGGGCCCAATATCCAATGACTAGTGTCATCATAAGAGAAAGGACAGGGAGATTTAATGTACAGCTGGAAAGACCATGAGGAGGCTGATGCAGAAAGTAATGTAATATAGCCACAAGGCAAGGAATATCAAGGTATGATGACATTAACCAGAAACTAGGAGAGAGGCATGCAAGAGTTTCTTTTAATTTTCAGAAGGAATCAGCCTTGCCAACCCTTGATTTTCGACTTGTGTCCTACAGAAAATCCTATTGTTTTAAGCCATGGAATAGTGGTAATTTGTTATGACAACCCCAGGAAACTAATAAAAACTCCCACTCTTTATTCCACACAAAGTCCTCCTGGAATATATTGGGTATAAATCAGAGGGTGTATTGCTTTTGGCCAATTGACCCTTATTAGTTTTCTTCTGTTCTGAAGAAATTTGTTACTGTTTCCTTATACTATAAACTCTACTGGCAACCTAATCATTATACAACTTTGATTGGATACAAAACAACAATGATTTTTCTTTTCTTCTAATCAATCTTGCTATCAGTCTTAGAGGCATGGAGCACCATGTATTCTGGGCATGATAACAAGTTTCTGAAGTGCCTTTCCTCATCATATATGTTAGATCATTTATATTCAGGTACTGCTTGCTTACTCTTTCTTCTTTTTTCTTCTTTCTCAGCCCTCTAGATTTGAGATATTAATGAAAACCTGTTCAAAACTGATTAAGTTGTCTTGGGATTGGTACATCAAATTCTCAATCTTCTTTCTCATATAGGATTTATACTTTGTTTATAAGAAGTACCTTTTATCTCAGGTCTTTGATGACTTGTCCTGTCATGGAACACATATAATAGACAAAAAAATTGCTCATAGTTCTGAGTGTTCCTTTTCCCATTTCAGTTGCTCTTGTTATTTTTGCATTTACCAAAGAAAGCTGGCTTATTCCTCAGCAAGTCATAGATGTTTGACTTTTGCTACTAACCACAATTCCCTATATTCTAAGTTCAGTAGAGAGAAAGAAACATGTCTAGTGCATGATCCTTTGGGTGGAAACTTCACTACACTCTGGAGAGTGGTGACATGAACTGAAATATTCCATCTTAAGTATAGGTCTCCTTCTCTACTTCCAGTGTCCACGGCCTTACAGGCAGACTTTATTAGGAGCATATTCATATAAAATATCACAAGATATTGATCCCATTTTATGATATCACTATACAGAAGACACATTAAACAATATGGAGAGAGAGGTTCATTTCAAATTGGCAAAAGCCTATCAGCAAGTGAAAAATATATAAATAGTCTTTTTCCATCTGGGATGGGAAACTGAAATTTTGAAAGGCATGTTTTGATCTGAGCATAGAAGATATATTAGCTGGTACTATGTTGGATAAGTGTCCCCCAAAGGCCAATATGTTAAAGGCTCAGTTGCCAGCCTGTGCCACTGTTGGAAGGTGGAGGAAATTAGGTCATCAGGGGCATGCTCTTGAAGTGGATATTAGGATCCCAGTCCCCTCCTCTCCCTCTCATTTTGCTTCCCACCTGCCATGAGGAGAGATGTTTCCTCTACCACACACACCTTGCCTATGATGCGTTGTCTTATCACAGACTCAAAATCTATGGGGCTAACTGACCATGAGCAAATCTCCAAAACTGTTTGGCATAATAAACTTTTCCTTTTTATAAGTTTGTTATTTCAGGTATTTTGTTAAAGTAAGGGAAAGCTGATTGACACAGTAAGGATTCTCCAGAGAAACAGAACCAATACCATAGATAGATAAAAAAGTGTGTGTGTGTGTACAATATATATGTGTATACATACATACATATACACATACATGTATATGTGTGTATATTTATATGATGGAATTCATTATGGAATTGGTTCATGTGTTTATAGAGACTACTCAGTTCCATGATATGCTATCTCCAAGTTGTAGAGGGAGGGAAGTTAGTAGATTGGCTCTGTCCAAATTCAAATGCCTCAGAACCAAGGAAGCCAATAATGTAAGTGTTAGTCCATGGCTGATAGCCTGATGACCTGAGAGGCTGCTGTTATGAGTACCAGAAGTCAAAGGCTAGAAAACCTGGAGTTTTTATATCCAAGGACAGGATAAGAAGGATATTCAAGTTCTAAAATTGAGGGAGTGAGTGAATTTGCTTTGTCTCTGCCTTTTGGTTCTGAGCCCTCAGCTAAATAGATAATGCCCACACACATTGTATAAAGGTAAAACTTTTTCAGTCCACTGATTCAAATGCCAGTCTTTTCAGGAAACACCCTTACAGACATAGCCAGAAATAATGATTTACCAACTATCTGGGGATCCCTTAATCCAGTCAAATTGATACAAAAAAGAAAATATCATACAGGACCTTGAAAGCCAAATAGAAGAATTTATAATTAATATGATAATATAGATGCATTTATTTAGTTACTATACAATTCCCTCCAAAAAGAATATAAATAAACACATGTAACACATCATTAAAATCAAATTTTGGTCAAGGGGTTGAGAGTTATTTTCTTTTTTGTGGTGCTGGATCCCAGGGTATTACACATGCCAGAAAAGCTGGGGATATTGCTCAGTGATAGAGCTATATCCCCAGACCCCTCAAAATGTTTTATGAAAATGTGGGGTAATACTAATTGTTTCTTCCTTGTTCTCCCATGTGTGCCCTGGCAATTGTTTTCCTTTTTTAAAATTTTGGTTCATTGTACACAAATGGAGGACAACTATTGATTTTCTGGTTGGACACAAAGTAGAATCATACGATTTGTGTATTCATATATATACATAGGGTAATGATATTTGTCTCATACTACTGTCTTCCCTTCCCTGTCCCCACCCCTCATTTTCCTCTTTACAATCCATCTGTTCTCCATTCTTCCCTTACTTCCTCCAACCCATGCTATGTGTCATCAACCACTTATCAGAGAAATCATTTGGCCTTTGGATTTTAGGGATTGGCTTATTTCACTTAACATGATATACCGAGCCCCAGTGAGGAGCCCACGACCAGCTGCTCTAATCCCCACAGGTCCAAACACAGGTCTGCTGTGGGAAGCCCCAGCTGTGAACACAGCCCACTGAGTCATAGGCCCACCATCTTCAACAACAAGTACAGGCCTGCACTCCATCCCTGGTCTAGTGCCCAGGCCTGCTGCCACGCTGTGACTGACCACCTATCAACACCAGGTTGCCTTTGCCCACAAGCATTGATTATTCCTGACCTGGAGGCAGTGGGACAGCACCCTTCTTGGCACACTGCATTATCAAGCACCTCTCAGGCATCAGACTACTAAAAATAGGAGGTTTGAACAGTACAGTATAATTTTATTGCAGTACTTTTTAAATAGTAGTATTATTATGATTATTCTATTATACCTACTATATTCCCACTTTTTTCATTTATTAATAATCTTATCACTCTGTCATCCTCTTACATATCTGTTTCCTTGGAGACTCTTTCTCTCTTTTCTCAGGCTAAAAACCTATTTCTTTTAATTCCACTTTCACTATTCCTACGACATAGTACCTCTATAGACTCACTTCCTATCTCATTAATTTTATATTCTACACCCCTCTTCAACCTCTTTTTCCACCATTTGAACTTGTGGTCCTTATTGCACACCTACTGGTTATGCTGTAGATAACAATTTGAACTCATCTCTGTATATTATGACAACATAATTAATATCTAAATAGGGCCTACATGGATTAAGGACACATTGTTCATATGGTGTGCTAATATTAATCTCTTTAAGGTGAGTTATTGGAAATCTGCAGGGACACTGTAAGTCTTTAAAGGAAACTGCAATCCCTCTGATTCAGACTGCTAGAGGGGAAGATACACGAGCAACATGAGAAAACAAGGGAAGAAAGTATCCCAAACAAACCTAGATGCTATATCAATAGAACCCAATGACAACATGATAGAAGGAATATCAGAAAGGGAGTTTCAGAATATACATAATTAAAGTGATCTGAGAAGTGAAGGATGAGATGAGAGAGCAAATGCAGGCAATGAAGGATCACACCAATAAACAGCTAAAAGAGCAATTGCAGGAAGCAAAAAATCATTTCCATAAAGAGATAGAGATTCTGAAAAAAAAGAGAAGTCCTTGAAATGAAACAATAAACCAAATTAAAAACTCAATAGGAAGCATAACCAATAGGCTAGATCACTTGGAAGACAGAACCTCAGACAATGAAGACAAAGTATGTAATCTTGCAAACAAAGTTGACCAAACATAGAAGATGGTAAGGAATCATGAATGGAAGCTCCAAGAACTATGGATATCATGAAAATAACAAATATAAGAATTATTGGGATTGAGGAAGGCACAGAGATACAGAACAAAGGAATGAATAATCTGTTCAAGGAAATAATACCAGAAAATTTCCCAAATCTGATGAATGAGATGGAAAATCAAATACAAGAGACTTACAGGACACCAAATGCACAAAATTACAACAGATCCATACTGAGGCACATTATAATGAAAATACCTACCATACGAAATAAAGATAGAATTTTAAAGGCTGTGACAGAAAAGCATCAGATTAGATACAGGAGGAAACCAATACGGATATCAGCAGATTTCTCAGCCCAGACCCTAAAAGCAAGAAGGGCCTGGAACAACATATTTCAAGCTCTGAAAGTAAATGGATGCCAGCCAAGAATCTTATACCCAGCAAAACTAACCTTCAGATTTGAAGATGAAATAAAATCCTTCCATGATAAACAACAGCTAAAAGAATTCACAAATAGAAAGCCTGCACTACCAAACATTCTCAGCAAAATATTCCAAGATGAAGAAATGAAAAACAACAATGTAATCCAGCAAAGGGAGGAACTACCCTAAAGGAGCAACCAATTAAAGGAGAAACCAAGTCAAGTTAAAAACCAAAAATAAGCCAAAATGACCAGGAATACAAGTCATATCTCAATAATAACCCTGAATGTTAACAGCCTAAACTCATCAATGAAAAGACATAAACTGGCAGATTGGATTAAAAAGAAAGACCCAACAATATGCTGCCTCCAAGAGAGTCATCTTATAGAAAAGGACATCCACAGACTAAAGGTAAAAGGATGGGAAAAAAACCTACCATGCACACAGACTCAGTAAAAAAGCATGGGTTTCCATTTTAATTTTGGATAAAGCAGACTTCAAGCCAAAGTTAGTCAGAAGGGATAAAGAAGGACATTTCATACTGCTTAAGGGAAGCATAAATCAGCAAGACTTAATGATCATAAATATTTATACCCAAACAATAGCATATCAATGCATGTTAAACAAATCCTTCTCAATTCCAGGAACAAAATAGACCAAAATACAATAATACTAGGTGACTTTAATATACCTCTCTCACTACTGGACAGATCTTCCATGCAAAAATTGAACAAAGAAACCATAGATCTCAATAACACAATCAACAATTTAGACTTAACAGACATATATAGAATATTTCATCCATCAACACATGAATAAACTTTCTTCTTAGCAGCACATGGGTCCTTCTCTAAAATAGACCATATGTTATGCTACTAAGCTACTGTCAGCAAATACAAAAAGAGATACTATCTTGCATTCTATCAGATCATAATGGAATCAAATGAGAAGTCAATACTAAAATAAAAAACAGAAACTGCTCCAACACCTGGAAATTAAATAATACACTATTGAATGATGCATGGATAACAGAAGCCATCGGGGGGAAATAAAAAAAAATCATAGAGTTCAACGAGAACAAAGCATATCATAATCTGGGAAACTATGAAAGCAGCACTAAGAGGAAAATTCATTGCATGGAGCATATTCAATAAAAGAATGAAAAGTCAGCAAATAAACGACCTCACATTACAGTTTGAAGCCTTAGAAAAAGTAGAACAGAGTAACACCCGAAGTAGAGAAGACAGGAAATAATTAAAATCAGAGCAGATATCAATGAAATTGAAACAAAAGAAATTATTCAAAAATTGACAAAACAAAAAGTTGGTTCTTTGAAAAAATAAATAAAATTAATAAACCCTTAACCACACTGACAAAGAGAAGAATAGAAAAAACTCAAATTACTAAAATTCAAGATGAAAAGGGAACTATCACTATGGACACTATTGAAATATGAAACATAATTAGAAACTATTTTGAAAATCTGTACACCAACAAAATAGAAAATCTCAAAGATATCGACAGGTTTCTTAGACATGATTCACCTAAACTGAATTTGAAGGACATAAATTTAAATAGACCAATTTCAAGCAATGAAATAGAGGAAGTCATCAAGAGCCTACCTACCAAGAAAAGTCCAGGACCAGATGGATTCTCAGCTGAGATCTACAAGACCTTCAAAGAAGAACTCATTCCAATACTCCTCAAAGTCTTCCATGAGATAGAAGAGGAGGGAACCCTTCCAAACTCATTCTATGAAGCCAAAATCACCCTGATACCAAAACCAGACAAAGACACATCAAGGAATGAAAATTTCAGCTCAATATCCCTAATGAACATAGATGCAAAAATTCTTAACAAAATTTTAGCAAATCGCATAAAAAATAATAAAAAGATAGTGCACCATGATCAAGTGGGTTTCATCCCAGAGGTGCAAGGCTGTTTCAACATCCAGAAATCTATAAATGTAATTCACCACATAAATAGGCTTAAAGTTAAGAATCACATGAGTATATCAATAGATTCAGAAAAAGCATTTGATAAAATACAGCACCCCTTCATGCTCAAAACACTAGGACTAAATAAGGATAGTGAGAACATTCCTTAACATTGTAAAGGCTATTTGTGCTAAGCCCATGGCCAACATCATTCTAAATGGAGAAAAACTGAAAGCATTCCCTCTAAAAACTAGAAAAAGGCAGGAATGCTCTCTTTTACTGCTTCTATTCAACATTGTCCTTGAAATTCTAGCCAGAGCAATTAGGCAGACTAAAGAAATAAAAGGGATATGAATAGGAAAAGAAGAACTTAAGCTATCACTATTTGCAGATGACATGATTCTATATTTAGAGGAGCTGAAAAATTCCACCAGAAAACTGCTAGAACTCATAAATGAATTCAGTAAAGTAGCAGGATATAAAATCAACACACATAAATCTAATGCATTCTTATTCATTAGTGATGAATCCTCTGAAAGAGAAATTAGGAAAACTACCCCATTCAAATAAGCCTCAAAAAAAAAATACCTGGGAGTCAATTTAAAAAAAGAGGTGAAAGATTTCTACAATGAGAACTACAGAACCCTAAAGAAAGAAATGAAAGAAAATCTTAGGAGACAGAAAGTTCTCCCATGCTCTTGGATAAGCAGAATTAATATTGCCAAAATAGCCAAACTACCAAAAGCCCTATATAAATTCAATGCAATTCCAATTAAAATTCCAATGATATTCCTCATAGAAATAGAGAAAGCAATTATGAAATTTATTTGAAGGAATAAGAGACTCAGAATAGGTAAAGCAATCCTTTGCAGGAAGAGCAAAGCAGGTGGTATCACGATACCAGACCTTCAAATACATTACAAAGCAATAGTAAAAAAAAAGGGCATGGTATTGGCACCAAAATAGGCAGGTAGACCAATGGTACAGAATACAGGACACAGAGACAAACC
>JAJEJO010051470.1:41223-84577 GCA_020662805.1 Glaucomys volans
CCCCCACCCCCACTATGTGTCATCAACCACTATAAGAGAAATCATTCGGCCTTTGGTTTGTTGGGATTGGCTTATTTCACTTAGCATGATATTCTCCAACTCCATCCATTTACCTGCAAATACCATAATTTTATTCTTCTTTATGGCTGAGTAATATTCCATTGTGTATATATACCACAGTTTCTTTATCCATTCATCTATTGAAGGGCATCCAAGTTGGTTCCACAATCTATCTATAGTGAATTGGGCTGCTATAAAAATTGATGAGGCTGCATCAATGTAATATGCTGATTTTAAGTCCTTTGGTTATAGGCGAAGGAGTGGGATAGTTGGGTCAAATGGTGGTTCCATTCCAAGTTTTCAAAGAATCTCTATACTGCTTTCCATAGTGGCTGCACCAATTTGCAACCCCACCAGCAATATACGAATGTACCTTTTCCCCCACATCCTCGCCAACACCTGTTGTTGCTTGTATTCTTGATAATAGACATTCTAATTGGGGTGACATGAAATCTTAGGGTAGTTTTGATTTGCATTTCTCTTGTTATTAGAGTTGTTGAACATTTTTTCATGTATCTGTTGATTGATTGTAGATCCTCTTCTGTGAAATATCAGCTCATTTCCTTAGCCCATTTATTGATTGGTTTATTTGTATTCTTGGGGTAAAGTTTTTTGAGTTCTTTATAGATTCTGGAGATTAGTGCTCTATCTGAAGTGTATGTGGCAACGATGTTCTCCCACTCTGTAGGCTCTCTCTTCACATTGCTGATTGTTTCCTTTGCTGAGAAAAAGTTTTTCAGTTTGAATCTATCCCAATTATTGATTCCTTCTTTTATTTCTTGTGCTTTGGTAGTCCTGTTAAGGAAGTCTGGTCCTAAGCCTATATGATGAAGACTTGGACCTACTTTTTCTTCTATTAGACCAGGAACTCTGGTCTAATTCCTAGGGCAATTGTTTTCTTGATTCTTCATGTTATTTGTGTTCTTATCCTGGATGACCATCTGACATATATTTTCTTGTTTATTTTATTAACTCATTCTCCTGGTTAAAATTAGTTCATTTGGAATTAATATTTTTGTCTCATTTGTTCTCTGTGCTGTACTCAGTCCCTAGAAAGTTGCTTAGCAATAGTACATGTCTAGTAAATACTTGTTCTTGAAAAAATATATACTAAGAACTAGAATGGAAGTTTATTTAGATTACTGAGTCATGACAGAAATGGAATGGTGTGAAGGCACTGAGGATTATGATGGTAGAGAGGATTGCCAGACTAGTTGAATCAACTAAGGGGACTCTTGCAGTAATTATCTCGTGAGGCAAACAGAGCCTGATTCAGGATAGCAGCAGAAATAAATGGAGAGAAGAAGGTTCAGATTCTTGGCATGACTGCAGTGTTCTTTTTTTGTAGGATTTCTCCTTGTCCTCCTGCCCAATGAGATGTAAGAGAAGATGGGCATAATTAATTCTGAATGATTTTGACAACTTGCCTTCAGATGATACACTGAGAAGGATGATCTTTTAAAGTATTTTCAGTTCTATGATGCTAAAGGGTTGTGACTTTACTATTCCTAACTTTCAAGCAATGCATATTTCCCCAAAGCGGGTGGGTTTCTAAGAGAGTTTTAGACTGAGATATGCAGACTGTAAGTAATGTTGCACATGTATTATTCTAGCACTTTTGGAACAAGGGACATTAGTATTTGTATGGGTAACACTTTTGGAGCAGTCTGGAGATGTTCCTCCCTCCTCTTAGTACCATACAAACATAGGTAAATCCTACAACAAAAAGGACCATTATGAACAAGGCAAAGGTAATAGTTGAAGATTTTGCCAGCAGGCTCATGAGAAACAGTCCATTTATACCTGAAAGCCTATGCTTCTATTGAATTTTCTTGCTCTCATTTCCTTAACCAGTAACTCCTACCAATGAGCTGATGTTCCTGAGTTAGAAACAGGGTTTTCCTGGTATTAGAGGCATCTATATTTGTATGTCTTCAGGAGCAGGCTCTCATCTTTTGAAAGAATGTTTTCCATATGCCTCTGAGTTGCTGATAATTGTTATTAATGGGATCTCTATCATTCTCTCTGGCTGACCTGCAGAGCAAAAGAATAAAAGTCTTAAGGAAGTGGAATTAATAACTCCATTGCAATGCATCATAGAGATAAGCCAGTAATTGCAAGGTCAGATGGGCACACACAGATAGATTGTTAGCTGGTTATGCTATAATGAAAGAGCAGACCTTTTACATAAGTTTATGAATAATGTTTCTCATAAAGACAGGAGATTGATTATCCCAGAAAAGCTTCCCTCTGAACCTGAGACCATCAGCAATCAAAATAATGAAATATTAATAACAAATTTGAGAATCTATCAAGAGTAAATTTCATAACCTACTATAATGAGCTTCTTGGTTTCTAATTTGAAAGGGGAGCTAAATGAAATATTACTGAAAGCAAAATCAGAAGACTATGTTTTACATTGGGGCCAAATAAGAATGTTTAATCAGGTCAGAGCTGTGCATGGTGGCAGACACCTCTAATCCCAGTCACTCTGGAGGCTGAGGCAGGAGAATTGCAAGATCAAGGTAAGCCTTGGAAATTAGTGAGAGACTATCTCAAAATAAAAATAATAATGGCTGGGAATGTAGCTCAGTGGTAGAGCACTCCTGGGTTAAATCTCCAGTAAGACACACACAAAAATGTAGATATGAAGAGGTATTGGTGGTAGAGAACAACAGGAATTTTGGGTAATTCCCCTGTTATCATGCTTCCTAATATTTCCCTGATTATTTATTTCATATATAGAGATGATTGCATTAGTGAATCTCATTTTAGGGAAAAATAGTCTTTGGATGTCATTTTTGCTAAAAACAAATAATATAATCATACTTTTATATTATAAGAGCTTCAAAAATTATATTTCTTAGTTCCCTAGCAACCATAGGAACTCTGGACTTTTAAGTCAGAGATCAAAACTAGAATCCTTAACATAGAAATAAAATATGATACTTATTAGTAAAAATAGTGCATGTGGTAATTTTGAATGATGACCAAAAGGAAGGAAAATGATCTTATCAATATATCTGTATTTTTTGATGAATATCAAACCAGGTGGGTGGCACCTAGCAAAAATCCAATTTTCAGCTGCTATATTTATCATCTATATTAAGCTTATCTTCTCTGTGGTTTTAATTACTCATATGAAGATATCTGAATATATCAATACTGCATAATTACATTTTTCAGGTACAAAAAAGAATGATGTGTCACTTTCATTCCAATATTAAAAGGGACATAATTTAGGACTAATGTATAAATTAATGATTTCATATATGTGGCCGTTCAAGATTTTTCACACTTTAAGTTGTATGTCCTATAGTGGAGCAAGGCTCACATCAGATAATTTGCTTCCCAGTCCTATTTGTGATCAAAGGCATTCATCAAAAAGCAGTTGGGATGTTCCAGAATTAGATTGTGGTGACAGTTGTGCAACTCTGAATATATTATAACCCACTGACTGAACTGTATATTTCTAAAGGGTGAATTTTGTATTGTGTGAATTGTACCTCAATAAAGCTCCTTTTTAAAAAAGTTGGATCTCACAGTCCCTGCAGTCTTTATTTCCCTTTGTCTTCCTCAGCACTGCCCTCAGAGGTAGCAGCATCTTCTGACTGGCCTCACGGCTGTTTTTAAACAACTCATGGCAACCTAATATTGCCAAAAAAGAAATGACACCTTCAGCTGGTACTAGTTCATAATGTATGTTACAAGTAAACCTACCTGAAAGAAAAGTAGAGGCACAGGTGTCAGGATGAGCAGACAATGTGGATGGTTAGCTCTTGATGTCTAACACTGATTTTAATGTGACATGGAAACTAAGCACATACTGCCCAGAGGCTTCTGGAAATCATTGTGCTAGATATTAAGGAGCTGAGATGGTTTCAAATGATATGCAATGATGTTTCCCAATGTGAGACTGCACACAGTATTTCCTCAAAAATTCACAGGCATTGTGCAAACAGCAGTCTGTCTGGCAATAAGGTTCACAAAAGCCAAGGGCTGACTGTAAATTGAGGAAGATATACAGGAGCTCTCATGGAGCAATTTATTTATCTTTCTAGATAGAACTATAAACCCACCAAAAAGGAAAATGGCAAAGGTCAGGATTCAAATTATAATATGTGACCACAAATTGAGTTTCAAACGGGTTAAATTCAGGACCTCAGTGGATCCCTGAGTGCCCTATATGTCATAATTCTGATTTTATAAATGTTCTTTCCTATTTGTACCAATGTACCACCTACAATTACTTTAAAAATACCATTTTATCTGGGAATGTAGATGAGTGGAAGACTGTTTATCCATCATGAGCAAGGCCCTGGGTTCAATTCCCAGCTGCACACACACACAAAAGACAGTATATTTTTAAAAAAAAAATTATGATTTTGAATTTGTGGTTCCAAAGACCACAGCTGGTTGAGAAAATCAAGAAATACTTGAAAAAGTAAGTAACATTTCTGGTTCATCTGTTATTTTTAATAGAGCTTTCTTGTTACACATAGTAGTTTAGTAGTTGGGTTCATCCCAACAAACTCATATATGCATACAATTTGATTTCAGTTCATGACTCCTGATGTTGTAGTTCAGTGGTAGAGTGTTTGAATGAGGCCCCAAGTTAGGGTCCTAGCACTGTAAAAAGAAAGAAGAAAGTCTTCAGGAGTTATGGGTTGACCCTAATTGCCAAGGTGATTAACCAAATGAGATTAACTGAATCCGACTTTTACCACTATTGGTATTAAACTAGGTATTGTGTAAATGTCTAGTTAGCGCAAAGCAGGGAGGAGAAGTCTTACACTTTGGAGAATTTAAAGATGAAGGAGGCAATTCCTACCACAAAGGCAACAATGCTGGATGAATATAATAGAATATAGAATAAAATAAACAGAAAATACCAATGGTAAATTGTTCTTTGGGGTTCCAAAGACCACAGCTGGTTGAGAAAATCAAGAAATGCTTGAAAAAGGAAGTGACATTTCTGGTTCATCTTTTATTTTTTAATAGAGCTTTCTAGTTACACATAGTAGTTTAGTAGTTGGGTTCATCCCAACAAACTCATATATGCATACAATTTGATTTCAGTTCATGACTCCTCCCCACTTTTCTCTCCCATGCCCCCTTGCCTCTCACACTCACCTTGCTCTACTCTAGTAGACTTCCTTTTGCTCATCTGGTAATTTGTATTTGACTGGTTCTTTCTACATATGCATAAAGGTGAAGTTCCTTGTCTATATTTATATATGCATATAACATGATTTTTTAAAAAATTCATTCTGCATTGCTTCCCCTTATCCATCTCTTCACTCTCTCTCAATCTCCTTCTTCTACATTACTGTTCTTCGCTTTATCTTTGTTATTCTATTGATCCCTCCCCTTTTCAGTTTTTTTACTCTAGCTTCTGCATACAAGAGAAAACATTCAACTTTTGAATTTCTGAGTTTGACTAATTTCACTTATTTCAGCATGATATTTTCCATTTCCACCAATGTAATGGCAAATGCCATAATTTCTTTCTTTTTTATGGTGAGTAGAATTCCATTATATGTGTATGCACACACATAAATACCAATATTTCACAATTTACATATACATATATATGTATAGACGAATGTAACAATTTCTTAATCCATTCATCTATTGATATTCATCCGGGTTGATTCCCTAATTTAGCTATTGTTAATTGTGGTGCTATAAACAGTGAGGTGGCTGTATCACTGTAACATGCCAATATTACATCTTTTGGGAAAATACGAAGGAGGGGGATAGTTGGGTCATATGGTGGTTCCATCCCTAGTTTTTTGAGGATCCTCCATACTGCTTTCCAGAGTAGTTGAACTAGTCCCACCAAAAATATACAGCTGTACCATTTCCCCACAGCCTCACCAGCATTTATTGTTATTTATATTCTTGAACATTGCCACGCTGACTAGAGTGAGATGAACTCTTAGTGTTGTTTTGATTTGCATTTCCCTGATTGCTAGAGATGTTGAACATTTTTCATATATTTCTTTGTTATTTGTATTCCTTCTTTGGAGACCTTTCTGTTCAGTTTACCCATTCATTGATTGGACTCTTTGTTTTTTGATGTTGAGTTTTTTGAGTTCTTTGTATAATTTGGATATGAATCTCCTATCAGAGGAGTACGTGGTTAAGATTTTCTCCCATTCTGTAGGCTCTCTCTTCATGGTCTTAAACATTTCCTTTGCTGCACAGAAGCATTTTAGTTTGATATCATCCCACTTATTGATTCTTGGTTTTATTTTTTGTGTTTTGGGGGTCTTGTTAAGGAATTCTGTGCCAGCACCTATATAATTGTTGACCCTATGTTTTCTTTTGGTTATTGTAAAGTTTCTGGTCTAATTCCTAAGTGTTTGATACATTTCAGTTTCAGTTTGGGGCAGGGTGAGAGATTGGTGTCTAATTTTGTCCAATATCAGACAGCTATAGGTATGTGGATTTGTCTTTGTGTAATCTGTTCTGTTCCATTGGTCTTCATGTCTAATTTGATGCCAATACCATGCTGATTTTATTACTACAGCTCTGTAGTATAATTTCAGATCAGATATTGTGATGCCTCCTATTTTGCTTTTCAGGCTTAGTATTGCTTTGTCTATTCTGGGTGTCTTATTTTTCCAAATGAATTTAAAAATAGTTTTTTCTAATTCTGTGAAGAATGTCATTGGTATTTGGGTGGAGATTGCATTGAATTTGTATAGCACTTTAGGTAGTATGATCACTTTGACAATATTAATTCTGCTATCCAAGAGCATGGGATGTCTTTCCATCTTCTAAGTTAGTTTTAAATTTCTTTGTTCTTTCTTCCATAATTTTTATTCTAGAGGTCCTTTACCTCCTTGGCTAGATTAATTCACAAGTTTTTTAAAGAAATTTATTTTTAAAGGTTATTGTGAATGTGATAGTTTTCCTGATTTATTCCTTGGCTGAATCACTGTTAGAATATACAAAATTTATTGATTTATAAATGTTGATCTTGTATCCTGCCACTTTGCTGAACTCATTTATAATCTCTAGACGTCTTTTGGTGGAGTTTTGGGGTCTTCTAGTTATAGGATCATATCATCAACAAAAAGCAGTTTGATTTCTTTTCCTATTTACATCACTTTGATTTCCTTTTTTTTTTACCTGATCACTCTATTGTTTTTATGTACTGTATTGAATATGATTGGTGAGAGTGGACAGCCTTGTCTTGTTCCTGATTTTGGAGGAAATGCTTTTGTTTTTTTTCCATTTAGTGTGATGTTCTGATTAATTCTGAAAAATAGTACATATTTTGATAGTGATAAACTAGAGAAGACTTTTCAGATACAGGGTACAACCAAAGCACAGGTATACAAATGGGGAAGAAGTAAGAGTGGGACTCAATAAATGCAATTGGATATTTAAAAAATGATAAATTAGTTGGTATTAAGCATTTAATATGTGCAAGTTAAAGTGTTTGCACTCTAAAGGAGCTAAAGCATAAGATTCTGTACTTGAATTAAACCAAATCCCCAAAAGGGTATCAAGATACCTCTATTTTCTAATCTTTCATAGGTGCCACCCCTTCTATCCCATGTGTGTTTTAATGTACTGGCTTCTGTTTTTATCAAAGTATGTGAATAGAAACAGCTAAAGGAAAACTCTTCCTGTATTTCCTGTAGAAGTACTGTTAAGGGTCTCATTCCATATATCCCTCATGTGACTAATTTGTTTAAAACTGAATTCTAGAGAAAGGTTTGTTTCACCTGCAAAACTGGTATGAATCCTTTTGAAAATGACAACCATCTTCCTTTTTGCTTAAGGCTCAATTACAGAAAGTCAGTTTTACTTTATGGTCTACAGAGAACATTACTTTAAAATGTATTAAATTAGCACATATTTATCAACTATCAACTGCATGTCAGAGGCTGAGATACTGTAGTGAATGAAGCAGGCACAAACCCTGCCTACAATGAGATTGCAGTCTAGTGGAAGATTCAGACAATAAATGGATAAACAAAAAAAAAATATGTGTAATTTGTCCTGGTCCTAACTGCTTATTAATATTTATCATTGGTTTACTGAATGTGTTCTTATTGTTATACTACATTTGTGAAATGAGGTAGGGTACAAATAAATGCTTAAATAAATAATATAGCTACATGAAATGGAAAAATACTTTGTATCTTAAGTGAATTTCAGTGTAGTGGACACAATCTGTGTGGAATTTTTTTCCCCTTAAATTAGAACTCCACAGGCTGGGGATCTAGCTCAGTTGGTAGCGTGCTTACCTCGCATGCACAAGTCCCTGGGTTCAATCCCCAGCACTGCAAAAAAAAAAAAATTAGAACTCCATGTGTATAGCTATATCAGTTGGTGAAATGCAAATTTTCATAGTTAAAAGCTTTGGTTTTTAGAACAGTAGGGAATAGAAAAAAAGTAATTTCTTCCTATATGTTATTAACTCTTGAGGCATCCCTGAGAGAAACCACAAACAAAAATGAATTTCACACTATATGGTGTCATCCCATTACAACCTTTTCCACATAAGTGATTTTTACACTTCTGCCAATGGTGTCATCATTACAGTCAAGTCCTAGGGTGACTAAAGGATTAGTCCAGTCCTCTTGAATCCTTAAGGCATAAGTGGAAACAGTGTTTATCCAGATAGATATATAATCAACTGTACAAATCAATTTTTTAGCTTTTTAAATGTCATTAAGCTAAAATGAGCATGGTTATGGCCAGTGATCCACATTTTAAAAAAACATTTTTATAGGGCTATTGTGAGTACATTGAAATGAATCAGTTAGTCTCTATCCTCTGGGACTTACCACTTATTGTGGGGAAAGATCCAGAAAGAAAACAATTAGAAGGTAGAGTAAATGTTCAGTAGAGTTATAAGCAAAAGAAAACAAAACTGCCATGGTGGTACAAAGGAAGGAATTATAAAATCTCACTGGATCATGTAAATTTCATGAAAAGAGAGCATTTTACTTGGACCTTGAAAACTGATTATCATTTTGGTTAGCAGAGCATTTGGGGAAGGAAATTTTGACCAGAGGCAATTATATTGATGAAGGAAGGGATGTGTAAAAATTTAAAGAATGGTATGAAGTATAGGGCATTTCGAACACAGACTGAAACAGAAGAATGACATGGAATATGAAGGGTAGAGATATTAACAGATCAAAATTATGGAGTGCTTTGTAGTAATTAAGAATTTGGATTTTGAGAAGTAATAGGCACTCTTGATACCTCAATAAATAATAGCCATGTGGTACATATGGAGATGCCTGTAGATATTGTTTCAAACTAATAATTCATTAATTGTTGGGTTGGCCTTTTGGTGCTAGCTTGGTGGGAAAATAAAATGTTAAAGTCACAAAAAAGAAAATTTATCTCCTGAATTTTGGTGTAAATTAGTACTTGGCAGTTGTGATAAAGTGCCAGTGAATAGCAAGGATTCTAGATTTAAAGTTCGAGGTGTTCAGAGATACTTACTTTGTGTCAGGATGACTTCAGCTTGCATCCCTAACAATTTAAAGTTAATATGCATATTTATATAAGGTCTAAGAAGGACAGTAATGCTGTGGTGGAAATATGGGTGCACAACTCCATAAAAATGAAGAAAAGACTCTAAGTTATGTTGTAATATCTGAAAGTCCTTGTTGGGGGCTCCTGAGAAAATTTTATGTTAAAGCCTTTAGCCATTTCATCCATAAAGGCTATGAACATGTTTATTTTTAAGTAGCACTAAGCCTGAACTTGGCAGTCCTGTATCTGAAGCTAGTATGAACCTTATATAGCTGCCTACAGAATGTGATGGATAAAGCCCCAAAAGACCTTTCTGACAAAAACTACCATTCTCCACATAATTCCTTGTCAAGAAACTGGCCAGGCAGTCTAGTGCTTCATTCAAGGGAGAGTTCCCAGTAGGAGTGAACCATTATGAATTTTTCCCAATAGATTTCAAATATTTACTTACAGTGACACCCTTTTGAATAAAGTTGTTCTCTACTTCAATCTATAAAATGGACAAAAGTGGAACTTTTTAATTAGAGCAAGGTATCCCTGATCCTACCCATTCTTAAGGATCACCCTGTGAATCCAAAGAGTTCTAAGGAAAATCAGTTAATTCCAGACTCATAGAAACTTCTCTGGGGAAAAATGTGATGTTGTTGAAGAGGGAAAGTTTTAGAATGTTGGTCATGTAGGATAGAACTAATCATAATGAGATACTTAGCATAAGCCCTGAGAAACCAGAAGCAGTGTAGAGCTGTGTGTGCACAGCCAAAAGAGGAGGTGATTGTAGTTTAGTACATGAACAGACTCTGAAAGGGATAGAGGACCACTAGTGCCCTGATATACTATACTTTTTCCACATCTAAACGTATTCTGTTTTGCTTTTGTTCCCTCTTCTCTCCCTGCACCCTACCTCCATTGTTGCACTAATTAATTTTTTTCTGCTGTCTTGATTTTGTGACTCTTTACCCAAGCATTGAAAATATCCTGGACTTCTTTGATATCAGGGACTCTAAATGCTTTCTGATAATCAGTTTAATATCCTTCCCTCTTTACCTAAGATTATGACATTATTACTTCCAACTCTTTAGTTATTCCTTCTTATAAGACTGGCTTATTTTCTTCATTATATAGACATCTCTGTTTCCAAGCCCTATTTATAATATATCTTCTGGTAAATGAAAACAATTTATCAGTCCTTTTACTCTTGTTATCCTGTATATATTACCTGAATTCTTCAACACTTACTTCATGTCATCTCTTTGATTAGCACTTAGAACTTATTTAGCATTACCTGTAAAGAGGACATGTGTGAGGAGGAACAGTTAATATCCATTTATTTGGCAACTAAGGATATACTTTGTTTTCTTTGCTTCTCCCTATTCAAATGCTTCAGGCCTACCCTTGATTTGGTGTGATATGTTCCACTAAGACTCTTTTCCACCCCCACTTTTGCTGCTCAGCAAGGATTTTCACATCTCTGCAGGGGCTGCTGTCTTGCCCTTGAAACTTCTTATGCACTGGATGCAGGGAACTTGGCCCTGGGTCAGAACCCTCCCTCTGCAGTAATGTATACTATTAAGCAAATGGCACTGAGCAATGTTCTTTCTCCAAGTCAAAATGCTCCCATTTAGGTAAAATTTGAGCCTGCTGCTGGCAGTTAGGAGTCAGAATGGCAAAGGGAAATACAATGTAAAAGCAATATGAGTTTGAATGAAATTATGATAAGTGTCAGATGGCACCATTACCCACATCCCCATAGGCAGGCATTAGGGAAGCTCTATAATGTACTGCTAGAACAGAATTCCAATAGTAGAAAGAAGAGTGACATTCCAAAATGGAATGCAACAAACATGTTAACTCTTTGAAGTCCTTTGGGAGCCACAGATGTAGAACAAATGCCTACAAATTGTTTGTTCTTCACGTGAATGAAGCAAGCTCTGGAATATTAGGACTATATGTGTGTGCATATTAAAAAAACACATAACACTTTTTCTCCAGTCTTCTCTTTGAAGCATAAGAAAGGAAGAATATTAATTTCTCGTTTATTTTCAATATTCATGGAATCAGATGACATGCACAATGAATAACTTGTCCATTTGAAATGAAAACCTCGTTTTATGTTGACAAGTTTGAAGAGATACTTTTCCCAATAAAAAATTAGAAGAACTCCAATTGTGGTTTCTTCCTTTGATATTTCACCCCCTAGTTATATTAACGGCTATATATACCCACACTCTAGTTACATTAGACTTCTCAATCTTAAAATATAATATGAATTCTTCAAGGCCATTGATAATGTTATCTCTTCTACCTGTATTGCCTATCCACTTCTATGTGTAGTAATTCTCTCCATGATTCAAACCCCAGATAAAAATGTCACATTTTTGGTTGAGCCTACAAGAGAGTACTGTAATTACCAACTATGATGATAAGCTAAATATATCAAAAATATATCATGTCTTGATGATTCAGTTTCTATTCAGTTATTGTAAGAAGTATGAATTTTACCCAAAGCCTACACTGTTGTGGTAGCATAGGCCAAAGGTGATATAGACTTGAATTAAGTCACACATGGTGGGTTAGGGAAGAGTGGTTAAATTAGAGATTATTTAAGAAGATGAATTAACATATTGTTTTTAAAATATCCAAAAGTATACCACAGCAATTCTGGTAGGAATATGTTATGAATCTTTGGCAATATCCAGTTCTATATAGCAATTGGCTAGAAAACATGCTGATGATATAGTCATTCAACTGATTTGTTATTTCTAAAGTACTAGTGAGAATTTGGATATTTATGTTATAAGCAGTGTGCGTGTATGTGTGGAACTTTATATTCACTATTGTCATTGCTCTGTGTATCCAGCAGTGATGAAATACAAGAAGTTTAAAAGCATTCCCATTGCCTAAACTACTCATTTATTTGATTTACTACTCTATCCCTATTTGTCTTAGTCTGCAAGTGCATGGTCCTTTCTTTCCTTACTGACTCTCATATTTTTCCAGATATTAATTTTCAGAATTCTTTCAGATACATCTTCTTGTTTGAATTATACAATTGTCACTTTAATAAATGACGCTCAGAAGACATTTAATGTTATTACCTGAGGTGACATAGATAATTAGTGGTTGAAGTAGACAAGAAGTTGTAGTTTCTGCTTCGTAATTCAATGTGCTCACTATTCATCCACAAACACCATCTTATCCCCAGCATTGAACACAGTACATGGACATAGTAGGTGTTCAACTCAATGTTCATTGGACAAAAGAGTAAATATCAATTAAATTTAGCATTGAGTTATGAAATATTTGGTAATAAATCATTGGTAATGATTCCCAATGCTTGGTAAGAATCAAAATTTTATTTTAATTATGCATTAATGATAATTAAAATGAGCCACTATAATTAATTTCCCTGAGGATAAACTAGAGTTCTATTGATTTTACAGTAGATTCCAGGGATTATGGAAGGTAAGTCATTCTTTTGATAAAAATTTATTACATTTGGTTGCACAAGGAGGATGATTTGCATCATAGAATGAAGAATTGCAGATCTGAGGAGCTGGATTCAAGTCCCTACTCTGATATATGCTAAATATTGTGAATTTCAGGAAATTTTTATAACTTTTTGACCCTCAAGTTCTGCAATGATAAAATACAGAGAGTAGTAGGGGTATCAATATAATTGCTATGCAAATCAAATGAGATCATATGTAGTAAAATATAATATGTGAAATATTATTTTGCTATTATTTGATGTTTAGGTGAGACTAAAGAACATTCTGTAATAGTCATTATGTCAAGGAAATCATACAATTTCAATCACAAGGGTATTGCAATGAAAATGACCAGTGAACTTTAACATTGTGTCCAGACAAGAAAATGTTGGAAATAAGTAGTAACTCATTGTTACCATTGTTATAATACAGAATATTTCTTTGAGGTAGCCATCTCTCTCTCTCTCTTTTAATTCTCTTAGCAGCATTGCTTGAAACAGCTACACAGTGAACTGATTAACTGTGAATTTGTGGGAAGATTTACCACAAAGATTTCCCATTTAGGCATCACTTTCTGAAATATGAATGCTTTGTTCAAAAAGCTCCAAAGGAGATGGGGCTCTGACATCTAATTTACATGTGTGAAAATCTGCAACCATCAAGTCCAAGGACCAATATATATTTGTTGCTTAGAATTTCTTAGTTTTCTTAGGTAGCTCAAATCCAACCTATCTAATAATAAGCTCATCATCTTTTCCTCAAACTATCTCTCTTCTTTATTTTCTTGTTGATGTTTCCAGCAGTTTTTCCAGGAGTCTTTTGATTTCACCTTCCCCTTTCTAGTCAGAAAGATTGCTGTTATTTGATGGTGTCTTATATATGTATTTCCTCCTCTCAATGCTTTTACTTCATACCTTTGTTGTTTTCTGCCTATAGTCTCTGTCACTTCAGTTCACCCTCTCACCTTTCCAGATCAATCTGCCCAAACCACTGTTGTTGATCATTTAATCTCGATGTGCATAAGCTTCCCTGCCTCCCAGTTGTAAACCAAATGGTCAAGGCTTATACCTGTTTTAGAATACATCTTTTCTATCTCTGTGGCTTTGCTCAAAGTTCTCCTTCCCTATGGGAACATTTTTATATCCCCATTCAACAATAACTCTACCATCCTTTAGACTGATGGCATCTCCATATATATGTGCTTTAGAGTCACATGCTACAGGATCAAATCATGACTCTACTACTCCCAAATGAGTCATCTCATATGCTTTATGACCTTGGGTAAGTTATGTAACCTCTGAGTCTCAGTTTCCTAATCTGGAAAATAGGGACAGCCCTGTAAAGTAGGTGCTGTGAGGTGTAAATTAAATAAAAGACTTATCACACACCAAGCATGTATTAAGTACTCAATAATAGGTAGTTTTTTTCATTATTGTTATCCAAACCAGAGAAGATATAACTCCCCTCTGAATTCCTAATCTCCTTTGTATCACTCAGGAGATTTGTCTCACATGGTTTGTAGTTATTTTTGCATATCTTTCCCCACAAAATGTTGCAAGATCTTTGAGGTTATGAAACTTATTGTATATTTCTATATGAAGTTGAGTGCATAGTAGGTTTTCAATAAATGTTTTCTGAATGAATGCAAGACATTTGTAAAAATGGGGCCCATACCCTTTCCTTTTCCCTTAAGTTTTTTGAGGGACAATATTTGTACTTGTATGCAATGAAATTAGAGGTACTCACAGCATTCTTAGGAAACAATGGGGAAAGACCATCTGTTTAAGTATATGAGAAAAATTAAATCATAAAGGTATTCAAACAATACTGGTAGCATTTCTTGCTGAGTTAGGAATTGTTGAGAATCTGGTCCCCAGACTGTTAATACTGCTATGTTATACACTTAATTGTGTACTCAGTTTCTTGTTCACATATATCAGATGCAAAGAAAACTCTTCATTCACATTATTGTTGTCCACATAGAGAAATACTTAACATAAAATATAAAATAATTGCATATTTAGTGGCCTATATTTAGATAAACTTAGATCTCCATACTTTTTTCTTCTTCATTCTGGCCTGACTTAAACAGTTCTCCAGAGAACTATGCAAATCCTGGCCTGTTTTGGGGCATTTTCTGAAATGGTGAAAGTGGAGAGAGATGATGTTAAAAATAACTGCCCTCCTATTTGTCCCTGCCCAAGCTGTGTATAATAGGAAAGGGGTGGAGATCACTCCATTACATGATTGGAAAGCATTCTGACTCTCTGGGCTCAGAGGCAGTGCTGATGATGGTGATTCTGGGAGGCCAAGAGGGGGAGAATTACATGACAATGGGGTAGAAAAATGAGAAGACAGGTGAATCCTGAGGAGCTTTAGCATGATATTGCTTTATATAACTAGATGAGCTGTCTTTCCAGTCCCTTTCTGTTTCTCAGGGCTCACACTCCATTCAGAGCCCAGATGTCAGGCACTCTATTTATCTGCCTGCCGGTGGGAAAAATCACATCCACCTTATTAGAGTGCTGTCATTTCTAATGTGGGGAATGAAAGGATTTTCATACGAGCGGGCTTGGGAAACTTAAGAAAGGGATTGAGTTGAAGGAAAATAATGAGAGAATGACTTAAATAATGTGTCCTGCTTTCACTCATGTGAAGTTTTTGTCAATTGTTAATGTCAATGACCATACCCTCACAAGCAAGACCATCTGTATTATTCTTTTGCTTTAATGCTCTGCACACAGTGGGTGCTGGGTATTGGTTGTTGACTCTGGTCAATTTCACTAGAATGCAGTTCTGTGATCCAAGCTCCTATTGAAACTTGCTACAATGGGTTTGATTGTCCCCCAGGAAGAATGGCTGCAATCAATGTGTAAACTGATGGGGTACCCACCTCCTGAGACAAATTGATGACAACCATGCTGTGTTCCAGGGAAAAATGAATGCAGTCCTTCCTTAGCCCAATGAACTATGGTATTTTGCCCCAGCACTTCCTTACACATGAATGAACCAAGAAAGATGCACCTAAAAAGAAAATAATTCAATGATCCATAGTTACAAGCATTATATTATAACAATGTTTCTATTTCGTTATCTTTTGTTAAGAAGCTTGGCATCATAACAAATTAGAAAAAATTCACTTGGCTTTGCCCAGTTTATGTAGAGTATCAAATTAGGTTTTGAGTATTTGTAGAGCAATACCTCAAGATTGATAGATGAAAATCTGATAATCCACAAACGTGACCCAGCACAATATTGTCTTAATTTGCTTTGTGAGGATTAATTCAACTATTTTCTCCTTTCATGGCAGTGAATATACAGTGTCATAAAAATAATGCCCTGTAAACAAATTCTGAGCTTCCTTAATCTTTGCAAATCTTGAGTTGACCTTTTATCTCAGTGTCCTTTAGCAAGTTCTAAGATGGGACCCAAAAGCATGTCAAAAACCATGAAAGAAAGGAGACTCTAATCAATGAGAATAATGGTCCATTAGAATAAGAGTTCATTTCAGGAGTTTCATTTTTCTCTGGTATTTTAAATACAGTTTTGATGATTTTTTTGATAGGTTTTCCTAGCCTTGGCCACAAGAACTGAAATACCAGAACTAAAATTCTACTGTAATGAAATGTGTTATAATAAAACTTCCTGTGTTTAATATGACTCTGAAATTCTATTCCAGCAAATGCAAGTAATAATTATGACAACAGAAAATAATTTGGATTGGTAGCTTGGCTATGGTCATAAATCTCATTAGGAAGTGTTCTCTTACTAGGCTTCACAACCTCTCTCAGAGCAGTGGTTTGGGGCAAGGCCATGTTGAAAATGTGGAAAAAGCCAGCCCTGAACCTTCTCCCCACACATAGACATGAAGAATTTTGTTCATATCTTTCAGGGTTTACAGATCTTTTGCAGTTTAGCCACTAGAGGTCCATGCTAAAAAAAAATATCTGAGAAGAAAGCCAGAAGACAGTAGTGGCTGCTTCATCATAGTCAAAGAGATTATATAACAATTTGTCAAAGATTTTATCAAATAGAGCTCATAAACTCTGAGATAACAAAGTGAGAGGAGAAGGCACCATATAAAAATCTCTTCCTTCTCCCACCCCTGCCCCATGTTTCTTTCTTTAGCAGTCAGTGTTCTATTTCAATATTTTAGGACTCTCCTATTTTATGAGCATCCTGTTAATTAGCCATGTGGTTTCTGTAAAATTGTTCCCACAGCATTGGTGGTATCTATTTGTGGCTGCCAGAAAACCCTAACTTTTATGAAATATTCTTACACAAAAAAAGGCATCTAATAAGTACTAGATAATGTATGGTCCTGGGGAAGATGAGTTGATAATAGGAGTTCAGAGAAAGGGGTTCAATTTCCCTTCCTAATTCTGCCCAATAGGACTGAATATTTGTGGTGTGCTTTATAAAAACAGCATGTTATGAAGTACTATCATAATTTAAAGTTTTGTGTTTCTAAACCAGGGATTTGGGTCCTGTGAGACTACTAAAGATTTATATAGGTAAAATTTCATTTGGATCCATTTATTTTTCATAATTGTGATAGGTGATTATGGGTTCTTATGTAAATGAATATAAGTAAAATGCTTGGAAATAAAAAAGGGAGTTGACTTTAGAATCTAAAGTTTAGATACTCAAAATGATCTAGGAGAATGATCAAAGATGGGAAATGAAGGACTTTGCCCAAGGTGGATCCAAAGAAGGTGAGCTTGAAATGAAGGCTGAGCTGTGATATAGCACAGTGTTTTGTGCAGTGTGAAAGTCATCCAGCTGTGGGTACTGCCCTGAGTACAACTCAACAACATTTGACATGTCCCTACATCATCATCTATTAATTTCTAGACCAATTAGGTCTCTCAATTGTCTGAATCAGAGTAAATTTTCCTGATGGGAGGGAGCAGGGTATAAAATAGAAAACATGGGCTTTGATCAATTCCAAATTCCACTACTTAATGGGTGAATGTAGGAACTTTATTTAATTACTCTGTGCATCTGTTTCTTCTTGAGTAAAATGAGGATAATGATTATATCCACACCATAGAGTTATGGGGAAAATTGTATGTGTTAATATGTATGAATCACATATTAAGCTTCCAATAAGTGGTAGAAAATTGTTACTCTAACTCCTTACTATATATACTACAGTTACCATAGCCTTTTGCACTTAGCCAATATAATGGGTTCTAGTGATTCACTTAAGACATCATGAGTACATTGAAGACACAGGTAGTGACTTTTTCTTTTAGTTGTTATTGTGATGTGTACCATAGTATCTAAAGGAAGTAGGCACACAATTACCAGTATATTTGCTTTAGAAAAAATTTCATCTTTAGAGGGATAAGAGCCAAAGTTTTAGTTTTAGTTGAGAAGAACAATAAAACATTAGTTGAGTGCTGTTCATGAGTATTGTTTTAGTCAGTTTTTTTTTTTTTTTTTTTTTTTGCTGCTGTGACTAAAGGACCTGACCAGCACAATTGTAGAGGAGGAAAAGGTTATTAGAGGTTTCAGAGTTCAGTGCATAGAAGTCCAACACTATGCCTTGGGGCTCCAGGTGAGGCTGAATATCATAGCAGGAGAGGGTAGTGGAACAGAGCAACTCACATCACAGTGATCAGAAAGCAGAGAGAGACTCCAGCTCTAGATACAAAATATATACTCCATAGCCATGCCCCTAATGAACTACTCCCTCCAGCCACACTCCACCTGCCTCCAGTAACCACTCAGTTAATCCCATCAGGGATTAATTCACTGATTGGGTTAAGGCTCTCATAACCCAATCATTTCTCCTCAGAACCTCCTTACATTGTCTCACACATGAACTTCTGGGGGACACCACATCTAAACCATAACAACTATAAATTGTAAATAGTGTTTTGGTTTTGTATATATGTCATATTTTTAGTTTGTTTGTTGCTTTCTCTTTTTTAAAATTTTCTGGCTTTTAGGACAAAGTTGCAAAATAACTATCAGGGAGGAACTGGTTCCCTAAGTACTCTATTTTTCACACAGATGCCTGGATAGGGATCACTGATGCTAAGACTGATGACACTGAAACTCCACAAAATCTTCTAGCAGCAGTAGTAAGACAACCTTTATTTAACAACTAATCAAGACATGGTGAAGGACTATAGGACTAATGCATTGTCATACATACACATGTATAACATATACATACTTATGTATAATATTAATATATATACACAAATATATGTATATAGTTTTTATGTTTTCTCAATTCTATTATGAAATTCAACATGCTTGCAGAAAACTGGCAAATGAATTGTTGAAGGATTTTCAGCAAAAATGATTTTATGTTAAACTATTTATTCAATAGATTTAATTAATCTTGACCTCCTATCCCTTATATATTTTCAACTATTTTTGTTATATTGAAATTCTCACGTTAAATGTTGGCCCCATGTGCATTAACTATGTGTTAAAGTGTAGGAGCTATATAGTTTCAATTGGCTATGCTCAGACTTTGGAGCTGAGTGATATCTCCCACCCCCACCAGGTCTTTTTACATTTCCTGGTTCAAGTTGTGAAGCTGAGGGCACACCTTCTGCATTTTTCCTGGTCACTTCAAATTCCATCAATACCTTTCCGTCTGGCAGAGGTCTGTAGTGGTGTGGGCCAGGAAAAAAAATTCTATTCATCTTCTTTTCCTGTCCAGGCAATTATTGACCTTCTTTCAATCCTTCTCTTTGATGGTATTTAACCTTGTCCCCCACATGGTTCGCTGTCTGATTTCTGATTTTTTTAACAGGCACTTGGTACTGCTGCTTTTCAACAACACTTTTGCACTTTGAGATTGCCAAATTAGCTCAGCTTTTTTTTTTTTCTAATCCTAATTTGGATTTCTAACAGTCCTCTTTTCTGATTCTGTGGTTGCTACAGCTGTGGCTTTGCACACAATTTGAGTGAATTCAGTTCAAACCAACCCTAAATGTTTGAATTGGGTCAAATAAGTATAGCTTTTTTCTTTCTTCTTTTTTTAAGCTCACCTTCTGATTCCAAGTAGTCAATTAAACTAGATTTTGAACTAGGACTTGTTGTGTAGTATAATGTTAACTAACAGAGAGATCCCTGTGAATCCTTAAACACATGAAAGAAATATTTTTCAGGGAACTTTAGTGTTTTATCCAAACATCTTTTGCTAAGGCTAATCATTTAAAAAATAAGTTCATCTCCCTTTCTTAAATATGTCATCATCCATGAATAAATAAAAATATTTGATTCCTCAGAGGTACATTTGATTTTTACACATGGTGTTAATTGTGTTCTAGGCTGGGCAAATAGTTTTTATACTGAACTATAGTTAGGGTTCATCATCCTGGTTAAATTCATTATTTATCAGTATAGTAATAATAGCCATCTACTTGAAATGGAAAAGAACCAAAGTAATGCCATTTTGTTCTGACCTGAATCCATTCTATGCTTGCTTTTCAGCCTCCTGACAGCTGTATCTATGTTGACAGTACAGTAGGACCTTCCTGCATCCCTGAGTATGGCCCTGATGTATAACAAAAATGACTCTGAAATGTATAATTAAAACAATTCTCTCATATAATCAAAATATCTGTCTCAACAAGGTCTTTTCTGACTTACATGTGGCTCAATTATCCTTGTGGTTTTGCCTTTATAAACTCTGTACTTCCAAAATTCAAGTGCTGGGAGTTCTTTGAGGCCCTAGCCTGCTCCCAGTTGCTTGTCGGGCATGCTCATTAAAGGACCTTTTTTCTCTTTTGATTTGGCTCAATAAGCGTTGTGTTCTGTAATTCTCACATACTCCATAACATACTTATTGAGCATTAATGATATTCTAGACACCATATGTCTTAGTCTGTATTATAGCAGAATAGTATAGCCTGGATAATTCATAAAGTACAGGGATTCATTTCTCAAAGTTATAGAGGCTGAGCTATCCAAAATCAATGTACTGTAGTTTTTGTGTCTAGGAAGAGCTCAGTCTCCCCTTCCAAGATGTTGTATCCTCTGGAGTGGAGAAATATTCTTCTTCACATGATATAAGAGAAAATAACGTGAAACCATTCTTGAAAGTCCTTTTTAATTAATTAATTTTGCAGTACTGGAGAATGAACCCAGGGGTGCTCTATAACTGAGCCAGATATCCAGCCCTTTTTATTTTTGAGACAGGGTCTCACTAAGTTCCTGGGGCTGGCCTCTAACTTTCAATCCTCCTGCCTCAGCCTCTCAAGTCACTTATATTATAAGCATGCATCACTGCACCCGGTTATGAAGTTTATTTATGATGGCATTAACCCATTTATGGGGGAAGAGCCCTCATGACCTAAATACCTACCATTAAGACCTACCTCCCACTCCCAACACTGTAGCCTTGGGGATTAATTTTCTAACATTGAATTATGGAGGATAAATTTAGACCATAGCACTGCACTAGGAGCTTTATCTACATTGTCTTATTTAATTCTTCCAACCATCCTGTAAACTAGGTATAACTGTAATGACTGTTTTACTATCAAAACATAGTGGTTAAATAACTTTCTTAACATTATATAGCTATGTCTTTCTACTTAGTATAAAACACAGATATGTAAATTGCTATTTAGTTAATTGGTATTCTGTTTTGTGAATGTTAGCCATTGCTTGTGTTTTGAATAAATACTACTATCCTTTATAGTTTCAATGCTCTGTTCTTTATAAAATGAACATATGCGTGCATACACACACATACACACACACATGCACACACAAGTGAATAGGCAGCTGTCCCTCATGGCCACTTACTCTGTTGTCTCCCTTATTCTAGCCCTTGGGAGTGCTTTAAAATTCTACTGGTTTTGACACTGGAATGGCCCAAAGACTTTAATTTTAGCCTTGCATAGCATGATCTTTGGGGTGTCCCTGACTGGCTCTGACCTGCTTCTATTCCACAAAGCATATCCTGCTATCCTGTGTGTTTTCTTTTGGATTTTATCCACTTGTCAGCCCCTAGTTTGGCATTTGTACTTGTGTCTTAAACAATTAATAACACAGTGCAATCCCAAATTCATTATGTAATGGAGAATGGCTACTCAGAGCTCAACCTCTCTGCTTTTGTTCATGTGGGGGAAAGAAAGGATAACTTTGCTAAAGTTTAAGTAGCATGAGGATCAGAGAATGTGTTAATTTCTTCAGATCATTCTCTTCTGGGCAATTTGTCATTACTCCATAGAACATACTCTCCCATTTACAGGAATGCCTTGAAATTGTACTGTGATCTGAGGCTGACCACCTGCAGGCAGAATGTACAGAAAACACTCTGATTGTTTGGACAACTGCATATTATATTTTACAGAGAATCCTACATTTCAAATCAGTGCATCACCATTCCAGGGTATTCCAAAAAGAGAGCTATGCCTTTTGGATACTCTACCACATGGAAAAAAAATGTTTATAACATTCTTATCAGTATAGCCTTCACAGAAAGTTGATCTAGAGATAATGTGACACAGGAGGTAAATTTCTGATGAGCCCAAGGGAATATTTAGATTACAGACAATTAGGGTACTGAGTAAACCTATATAGGGTGCTATAGTGAAGGACTTTGAATACCTAAATCATGAGGCCATTGAATGTCTGGAGTTAGAGTAGAAGATCAACAAAGCCCCAACATGCTCACATCCAATTATTCCAGGGCTGTCAGCTCTATTTAAACTATTATGGACAAGGCAACTAGGCAACAGAAACCTCCAGACACAGAAGAAACAGAGCTGAACATCTGCCATGGGGCAATGGTCTAAAGGCTGTCAGTTTGATCTCTGGCTCCATGCTTTTTTCAAATCAGGTCACCGACCTCATGACTTCTCTCCCTCTTTAAAATTGGCACTTAGCATTGTACATTTCCTTAAGTGAGTGCATTATCTCAGGCTGTGCCACCATGGCCACCATTTCCTCTTCAGAGCAGGTAGTGACTTTATTAATGCAGATCCTTTATAAAAAGTTAATGAGGCTATCTATCAAGAGTAATGTAATAAATTTGCTTACTTACAGATTTAGTGGACCCTCTGTGTGTATGTGTGTGTGTGTTACTTATTAAGATGATTTTATTATGGGCCTCACTTCCTTGAAAAGCATATTATGCTAGAAAGGGGACAGAAAGGCTCCCAAGAAAAAGTATGGTCATACCATAAGCAGAGCAAATCCCTTTGGGAATTTTTAAGCATCAACTTAAACCCATTATTTGTGGGTGCAGGAGGAGGGTTGACGGCGGATATGCCTTAGGCCAATTTGCCTTCAGGAATTCAGTAGCCAGAGTTATAGGGTGGAAAAAGTAATACCTGCAATATGCAACATTTTTTCAGGGTCCCCTCAAACACCATACCACATCATATATCATTCAAGTATTTATTCCAAAAATACAGAGCACTTGCCATGTATGAAGAACTGTGCTAAGCATCAAAATCTTGCCTGTTTGGCCTCTAAGAAGGATCAGCCTGATCTTAGCAGGTAAGTCATGCTTGTTTCCTTCAGGGAATGCAAGGAGGCAATGATGCTAAAGCCAGATATGATCCCTATCTTAATAAAGCTTAGTCTACTGGGGGAGAAAGACATGGTAATAAACAATTGCAATACTAGATAACAGCTATTTTTGGATATGTGGCCAAAGTGCTACAAGAACATATAACGTAAATGAGCAGGCTATTCTGGAGGTAATAATGCCAGTGAAAAGTTGATGAAAAACATGTTATTACAGCTAGGTCTTGAAGAAATATGTTTAACTCATTGGACATAAAAGCTGATAAAGGTATTTCTGTTAGAGACCAATATGAACAAAGTCATAGAGGATGAACATTCACAGCATATTGACGAAGTGGCCTTGTCATGGTATATCTAGCCTATAGGGTACTGAAATGACAATGACCAAGATGAGACTGGTAAGACTAGGGATGAGAACAATGGCAACAATGGGAAGTTTTTGAAATGTTTTTAGCAGGATAGTGATATTCCTGCTATGGATAGTCAGGACTTACTAAAGCCCTCATGCAGCTACTGCTACCATAATTAAATATACCTCACCCTACTGTGGTCTCTACTGCACCTCCAAACAAGATTGCTCTCATGGATGTTTCATTGTTCACTGTCACTACTTCCAATCCCACCAAACATGTGGGTACTTGACATGAGCCTGGGCTCCTTAGAGTGATAGGTCTACATTTACCATTGATTTGATTCTTCTGGAATCATGACCCATTGAACCTGGAAAGGACCTAAAGGGAGAGCAAGTGAAAGGGACTAAGATTAGGGATTGCTTAATATGTGCCAGTAAATTGTGCCTACCTTTGTTGTCATATATCCTCAGTGCTTAACATTCAGTAGAAACTCAGTAAATGTTAACTATCATTGTTATCATCGCATTGTCTTTTATATCTCTCACAGATCTTTGAGATAGATGTTGTTATTATTTCTACTTTGTATACAGTAAAACTGAGGCCTAGAGCTCAGAACACTTCTAAAACAAGGACTTCTATTAAGCATGTAGGTGAATGTTTACTGTAGTAACAAAGGAACACAAAAATAAAGGAAAGACATGTCTTTATCAGTATGTGTTCATTGATACTTGGAATCCAATCACTATTAGCTTTAATTTGAAGAAAACTTTCTAATTTAAAATTTTAATTTTATTTGGTTCAGGAAAGTTTTCAGAGGAAAATGATGGGGATAGTAATTTTGGTGCCAATATACTTGTGGTTAAACTCTGACTAGTGTTTTTCCAATTTTCAACTGGGATTCACAATGTATTTTATCTTGTGACCTATTATTTTGATCTGTATTATATATCTGTGCATATATATACACACACATACATGCACATGGAGTTAATTGAAACAAGTTATAACAAATGAAGCTTAAGTGTACCCTATGGGCCACATTCCTAGATTTTTGTATACTTCCAGTCTATCCTTCCAATCTCCCCTCTAACCTTAGGAGTTCTAATATTTGTTTTTGGTTTCACAGGACTGATGAGCCTATTGAGATTTTGGGCTCTTCCTGATCCCTAAAAAATCTCCATATTTGTTTACTAAGACCTGAAATCTCTTTATAAACCGTAAAGATTTTTATGGAATGAAAGGCCTAAAAGGGATCACTAGCATGGGCAAATTTTTCCTAGTCAATCCCAGATTCAAAAGAAGGACATCGGTTCCTTTTCTGCTTGCATAATGGGGAGGTTAGTCAAATTTTGGTATGATACCTAACAGCTTAAGATGTTCTGTTGTTAATATTTGTTTTGCACAACTTAATGTGCTCCAGTCACTATGCTAGTGTTTAGCATGCATTATGTCACTTAATTCTCACAGCAGCTGGATGAGATGGGTTTGAGTAATAAGATTTTGCATGGAATACTTTCCATTCCATTGCACTAAAAAGTACTAGTCCTGACTTTTTAAAAAAATGTTTGCTTAAACTGTCTTGTATCAGTTTTATATAAGGCTAGAAACTCAAAGGGTTCTCATCTGGGCAGGGAGTTATCAGTTCTGAATACAGGAATTGTGTTGCCTACAAAATTCAGCTGGAGTCTTAAGATCCTTTTGAATCAGTAGTTGGTCCACAAAGAATACTTTACCCACTTTGCCAGGCAGGAGCAGGAAACACACAGAAGATCATATTAAAGCAGCATGGGCAAATATGTATATTAACTTCTATGCAAGAGATAATGTTGCTGAACTCAGTTGATTTCAGGGGTACACCATCAAATGCAGTTTTTAGGAGGCAAATCAAATCCAAAAGTTATATCTGATAGGTAGGCACTAGCACTGAGAAAATGGAGTGTAAGTAGTCACTAACTATTCTTTCCTTTAGCATAAAGTATGATCTGTAATTAAAACCCAGAATAGTTAAGTGCTTTGGCCTTCTGTTCTTGGTCTCTTGGTCTCTGGGTTCCTGTTCCTTCTTTGTCCTGCCTCATGCTAGAATATTATGGGTACTTTTGAACCCAATTACTTGGAGTGGAATGCATACCAGTCTCATTGCACTCGGCCAAGGCTTTTAGATATTTCAAGGCTTGATTCCGTGTCCTACATTATATTTTTTAAAAATGGGATTACACCTTATAGGAGTTTTAAATAACTTAATTTGTTTATTTTTTATGTGGGGCTGAGGATTGAACCCAGTGCCTCACACATGCTAGGTAAAAGTGCTCTAGCACTGAGCCACAATCCCAGCCCCTACATTATATTTTAAACAGTATAACTCTCATATGTGAAGAGGGAAGTCTCATCAGGACTCAAGATCTTTGCATTTTTGTAGGGCTCTGAATGCTCTGGAGGCTGTGATAGTGTCTCTTCATATCCCCTGGGATACTTCTATCAAGAAAACCCCTGGCAATGAATCTCCATTTTCTCAGTGCTTCTGATTAAAAGTCAAAACAGCAAAGGCTTCATAAGGCATGCGAAACAGTTTGCATTTCAATCTTATGACAGAAATACCTTTGTTTGTGGCATCTCTTTTGCATTTCCCACACACCCCTCTTTAATCCCCCCATCAGCTGACCAATATTTTATGACATGGGTAACTTGGAATGTGTCCTCTTTCTGGACCCATAATTTTTCATGATTTATGTATCCCCACCCTATAGAGATTCTCAGGCATCTTACTGATTGGCTAACCTCCCCCTTATTCAAACAGGAAAGGGACCAATGCCCTTCTCTTGAACCTCTGATTGACTGGGAAAATTTTGCCCATGTTAATGATCCCTTGCTTATAGGCATTTGCCTTTTAGGCCTTTCATTCCATAAAATGCTTTACAGTTTATGAAGAGATTTCAGGCCTTAGCAAGCAAATATGGAGATTTTATAGGGATCAGAGACACCCCAAAGTCTCAATAGACCCATCAGTTCTGTGAAATCAAAGACAAATACTAGATCTCCTAAGGTTAGAGGAGAGATGGGAAGGATAGCTTGCAATAGATCCTGAGCTACCCACCTCCCACTACTCCTTCCCCTACCTTGGTACACTACTATTCTAAGAATGAAAAGACTATTGTTGGCTCTGTAGAGATTGTTGGAGGCCTAATCTTGATGGGGTGCCAGGAGCGGGGGAAATAATTCATTTTGACCTTCTGCAAGATCAGAAGCCCCCTGTGTTCCAACAGAGGGCTGTCAGAGCATCTTTCACCAGAGCAGTAAACTTACCCCACCTCTCCTTAATAACTGTACATATTTTCTGCACCAGTTTTGTTTATCATTTAGTTTATTCTTTCCTTCTGACAGCTAGATGTGTGTTATTCATCTTTGTGCTAGCTTTACATGTAGTTGCTATTGTTGGACAAGGAAGGTCTTTATTTACTCTTTGCTAATCCCTCCTTTATTCCAACTATTTTTCTGAATGCTTGTTCAATTGTTAGATGGCTTCTTAGCTCAGCTAGGTTTTGTTAACCTCATTTTTGAGGGGCAGAAAATTCACTTAATAGCCTAAGATGTTCTGTTTTTAATATTGGTTTTGCATAATTTATTGTGCACGAGTTACTATGTTAGTGTTTTACATGTATTATGTCACTTAATCCTCATAGCAGCTGGATGAGAAATGTTTGAGTATTAACATCCTGTTTTAAATTGGAAGGAGCTCAGAGGGGGTAATGATCATGCCCAAGGTCATGCAGAAAGTTTGACTCTTGACTCTAATATGACTGGGCATATGTAGGAGCAGATGTAAGGAATGCTTGGACTTAATCACTGAAATAATGATTTGAAACAGATGTACCAATGACCCAGAGAAAACGTAATTAAGGATAATAGCATGTGGTGGTGTATGCAGTGAGGCTAGGACTTTGAGAATTGCTTTGCCCACTAGCCAGGGATGGGTTGCATGGAAGTATCTGCACCATCTCACTCTTGCCTCTGGCAGGAGCTTTTCTAAGGTCTTCCCAGCTGATGTCCTCAAGTGAATGATTTTGTCTGGCTCATTTTGTGATCCAGTCCTGGCCAATGTTGCAAAAACTTGGTTGTGTGTGTGGTATGCACATTCACATGCCCCCTGACATCAGCTGCTCCTTCCCCTCACCAGCTGCACTCAATCTGTAGATCTCATGTTGTCTAGTAACCTAGCAACCCTGGGCACTACCTTTCTTAAATTCCTTCTCATGCTGTGACCCTTACCTCCCAGGTGTATGTTACTGCCTAGCCCTTATGTTAGTTCATTTCTCTTGTTAGCTTCTTTCACTTGGGAGTGCCTAGGTTACCCAGTGCCTAGGTATTCCAGATTCTTTTCTTCAAACTTCCTGAAACCATTATTCCTTGAACTATATGTTTGACTGACTATTGTCATTGCCTGAATATTTCTGATATTATGGCCATTCTGAAGATTTGACCTTCCATCCTTTCTAAGATGGCAAGTCCAGTGCAAATGAAGCTGAAGTTTGAAAAATTAATGAGCATCTCTCCTATTCTTCAATTCAAGCATTTGTATGCCAAGCCACATAGCTAAATCATTTCCCTTGTCACCAAACTTCTTGTTTCAGCCTTTTGTACTTTTTTCCAGAGATCCTGGCATGCCTGGTGGTCAAGTTTCCTTACATGAACACTGTTGGTTGAACTCAAATGCTCACTTCTTTAGCACTGTGCTATAAACAACTTACCTAAAGGGCAAGAAGGCTCCCCTGCATCAACAATAATGTAGGCTGTGAATCAAAACAATTTATTTCCTAAAGCTCAACAGCTGAGTTTCCACTGAAAGTACAGAAAAGGGTAGAGAAATAACTCAGCTTTCTCTGCTTCCTCTGACTTTCAAGCAGCACATTAATATGGCTAGTTAGTGCTTTCCAGTTTATGCCATCAACATTGTAAATTCAGTAGCTTAAATCTCACAGTGGTTTTGGTATAAGCCTTTAATCTTAGTAATGATTCCTTGATCAGCTGTGGCCCTTCCAATACAGAGGTCATTAGAGGTCCCTGTTGAGAACTCCCCAGCTGTTTCAGTTCAGTTCATGTATATTTATTTACATGGCTTTTGAACCACATTTGAGTATGCAGGAGCACAGCTCCTTTTAGAGGTTGGTGTTCCAGATCGTTTCCTGAAAGTGCAGCAGAGCTGGGAAAAAAAAAAATCAAACCCAAGGCACAGTGTGTCTGCATTGCTTGAGATGAGACTGGCATCCTGCTTTTAACTACTTCAGGGTTAATGACAGTCCTGCCAGAGCCTCTTTGTTGCTTTCAAAAAGGCCAATTGGAAACCCAAAAAAGGCCATTTTCCAGGTAGGATATCATTGTGTTGGCAAAGGCAGGACATTTAGACAAGAAAGTCAAAATGATCTACTGAAAAGTGAAAAATGCAGTCAAATTGGTCTTTTGACATTACTAAGACTAGAGCAAAATGTGCTAGCTTGAAGTATCAGGCCAAAAAGGTTTGCATTTTTCAACTTCATAGTGATCAATGTCATGTCATAGCTGACCATTGCAGAAAAAGATCCATTTTGGAAGAACTTGTGAAAGACCCACTGCATCAAATGGCACCTGAGTGGATTTTTAAGGATTTATGTACTTCTTTTAGGAATGTAAAAGTACATAGCAATGAACTCCTAGAGGTGAAAAGGATATTAGAGATTATTAGAATCAATCTCCCAAATTTACAAGATGACAGAACTAAAGATGGGACGCTGCTTGCTGAAATTCATGCAGGGAGTCAGTGCAGAGTCAAGACTGAACTATAGGTAATGATTAGAGCAGTTCAGTATCCGGTCCCCATCTGAAAACTGTAGATAGATTAGTGGCAAATTTCACATCTCAGTGCTCCAAATTAGCAAGTCAGCAAAGCTTTGAAGCCAGGCATGGGATAGCCCTGATTTACTGGTAAGTAATTATGTGAACTTAACAGAATGCTTAAACTCTCTGATACTCAATTTCTGCAGTTGTGAAACAGGGATAAAGATGTCTATGTCAAAAGGTACTTCTGGGGTTAAATGTGATAGCATGTATAAATTGCCTAGTATCATACATACCTAAACAGTGATCAACAAAATGAAACTGAGGTTGTTGACATTGTTGTTATTTCCGAAGGAGTCCTCTGAAACAGCAAGTTTCCTTTTCTAAAATTTTTCTTTGTTTTTATGTCATTGACTATTGGACTGGAGGTCAGAAGCAGGCACACATTTTCAAATCTCTATCAGTTGAGACTAGAGCCCAAATGAGAACAAAGCTGCTGTGATTGTATTGTGTTACAGGGAGGAAATATAATTTGATTTACCAAAAATCAATTTAGGGAACTCGTCTCAAACCTACCTGCATAAAGCCAGGCACATCTGCACAGCAGTAACAACACATAGAGGCATTTCTGCTGAAAAAGTGTCTTCTAGTAAAGTGGAAAGAATGTACACAGTCTTAGCCTCCAGCTGGGTAGCAAATTTCAGAATATTTCCTGAACAAAGGCTAGTAAGCATGAGGTATGTCATGTTTGATCATTAGGTAGTTCAGCTGGAAAAAAAAT
This sequence comes from Glaucomys volans, assembly GCA_020662805.1. Lineage (NCBI taxonomy): Eukaryota > Metazoa > Chordata > Mammalia > Rodentia > Sciuridae > Glaucomys > Glaucomys volans. The sequence goes on from JAJEJO010051470.1 coordinate 71,736, forward strand.
AACATACACCAAGACAGCAAGGGCTGTCAGATACTCCGTGTGGTGCTTGCAGAATTGGGGTTCTTTTATTTGCTTTTTCAGATTCTCACCCGAACTTCCTTCAGTTATCCACAGAATGACCTCAGGGACACCCAGCTGGATTTTATCTCATCTCTTTCCATTAGCTCCCCTATCCTGCCACCAGCTTTTCTTTTCCTTAGTGATCAATAGTGAGATCTCTTTCTATGACGAATAACAAAGCCCTCAGTATTGCCATTTTTCTAGTGGCTGTGGCTGCCTCAGCCCCAGGCCAGGAAGCCAGAATTGTGGCTATTGATTTGATTACAGCTCTGGGAAGGAAGGGGGAATGAAAGCTTCTTATACTGCTGTTAGATTAGGAACTAGTTGCCATGACTAATCTGGAGGCTGAGTACAAGCCTGAATAATTGATAAGGACAGGAATTGAGATATTTGTGGAAAAAATGCCAAATTGTATCCAGTGACTTCTCTGATGGTAACTAAGCAGTTCATTAAAGTTTGACTTATGAAGCATACCATAATTATTTTTTATTTGGACTAGAAATTGAACTAGACATTTGAACATCCCACTAAGAACATGTTCACTGGCTGAAGCACTGGGGTGCTAGAGACAAAGGAGCTATTGTTCACTTGGGAGTGTTAGAAGTAGGGCAAATCTGCTTCTCATCCACCTCCAATACAATACCCAGGAAGATGTTGTCACAGCATCTTCTCCACAATGGGGCAAATCAAGAGCAGAAATGAAACCCCATGTCCAATCACTGAGGAGATTCAGATGGGGGCAAACCCCAAAGGTTTATTTGGGGCTGAAGTTTCAGAGAAGGAAGAGAGTCCTACTCTGGCCTCTAGTTGACCATCTGCATTAGAGGTGGTTCAAGTGATCCCTGAGGTTCTGGTGAACTCTAACATGTTATGTATCCTATTAAAATAGCCACCATTTACTGAGGGATTATTATGTGCTAGGCAGTATGCTAAGCACTTTGCATATCTAATCTCATCTAATCCTTAACAACTCAATGAAGAGCTAGTATTACCTACCATTTCCATTTTAAAAACAAGGAAATTGCAACTCTGAAAACCAATTTACCTAAGATCACATAGCTAGTAGATGGCAAAGTTGGGATTTAAACTCAGTCCTCCCTGACTTTAAAGACAGACTCAGTTACTGGCTTCATAGAGTTCTCAGCCTAGTGTATCTAATTGACTAACCCATTAGATCCTCTCTTCATTTCTCGCATGATAGTCCTCACTGGATATCAAATGGCACTCTGATAGACATGAGTCTTCCTGAACTGTATCCTCACCTAGATTTCCTTATCTCCAGGAGATCTGATATCCACAGAGCAATTAATGGCTATTACTTGAGATTCTGAGTTACTTGATCAAAAATTCTTAGGTCAAGAGACCTGAGGGTATATAGTGCCCTTGGATAGTATATGCAGGGCCCTAGGTTTGATCTCCAGCACTGCACAAAAGAAAACAAAACAACAAGAACAGTTCTAATAGAATGAAACTGAGAGCACAGATATTTTGATTAGGGGATGGGGGTGGTCAGTCTTAGATGGGGATGATTAATGGAATGCCCTGAGCAATAGGGACAAAAGTTCAGTCTGATTATTTTGGAAAAGTACAGAAGCTAACTTACTATAACTGCTGTAACAAATAATTCCCACTTCTCTTTTGCATAATGCATTAAAAGTGTATGTATTTTTCACATCACTGTCTGGTGGGACTGCAGGAATTATTGGCTCCACTCAGTTACCAGAGTCTCAGCTTCCTTCCCTCACATTGCTATGCCATCTTCTAGGGCCTCAATTTCTTCCACTGGATCCTTCTAGCAACAAATGGGAGAAGACATAGAAGACATGTCAATTTTTTGGTTCAGGGGCGAATGAAATCAGTTTTACTCATTGCTGAGAATTGGTTACAAGGTCCCCTCTAGATGTAAGGGGTTTGGGAAGATAGTCCAGCAGTGTACAAGGAAGAAGAGAAGAACAGAGATTTTGGTGGACACATAGCATTGTCTCTGACTTAGGAGGAAAGAAAAGGTAGGGAGAAGGCAAAATGAAGGTTAAAATGGACTTCCCATAGTAACCATTACTTAATTCTTTTATGTTTTGTCATCAAAGTCTGGGAGAGCTTATGCAGTAGCAGGACTACAGTGTTACCCAACACCAGGTGGCATCATTCACATTATAGTCTATGTGAATGACACATCTGGAGCACAGTCATATGTCTTTGTCTTTAAAAATGATTTGGGGTTGTTTGGGATTCTTGGTGGATACAGATGCTCAAAGCACAACCTTTGGACTTCTTCAAAGATGTAATTGGAAAGCAGAATACAAGGAGGCAGAACACTAGTGGTACAGTGACAGGATTTGATTTAAGACCAGTGAGACAGATGGTGGTATGTTTCTTAGAGGCAAACCAGGAAACAACAGATTTGCAAACAAATTTTAACTGCCATCATTCTTCTAATGCCCCACATGAGCAACACAAGCTACTGTGAAGCACAGTGCTTCCTGAAGGCAGTTGTCTTTCCAATGTTTTCCTTTCTGCCTTTTCAGAAGGAAAAGAGGTCTGTGGTAGTGCTAAGGAAATAATTCTACTTCTAATAGTATTGAAACTCTAACATTTACTCTTGTCTCTGTGCAACTGGAATAAGTTATGTCTATAATAGAAGAGAATAGAAAAATGTCTAAGTCAGGTTGGTTTACTTACTGGGGGTGATGAGGATGATTTCTAGTCTGGGTCTCACTCTGAATTGCAAGACAGAGCAAACCCAAGCTTCCATACATATTAGAGAAACACTTTCATGCTAGAATGGCTTTAATCACAGGGGATATTTTAAATAACTGCTTACCTTAGAACAAGAGAAATGAAAAGCACATCTCTCAAGTAATTTGCCTTTCTTCCTGATTGGCCTGTACTCTCATAAATCATTTAAAGTCATTGCTAGATCACTTATTTGCCATGAAGTTGAGCCACCACAATCTCACTTTGGCCCGTGGTGAGTGCAGACTCCAGTTTTCATGAAATACATTTCAATGAATATACTGGCTATAGTTGTACACAGCACTTTTTTGTATACTTAATTTTGGAATTTTAACAATAAGGCCATTCTTGCCTCTGATTCATCTGGCAGAATCTTTAGGGAATAGGGAGACAGTGAGGAAGCTGTCACTGGGAGCAGGCAAAGGGCAGATGGGTACCTCTGTGTGTACTTGTGGAAGTACCAAAGTACCCCCCAAATAGACTTTACTTTCCACAAGTCTGCCCAGATATTATTGTATTTTTTTTCAAAACAGCTTGCTAATTAGGCTTTCTGCCCTCTCCTTTTCAATGCATTCTACACAATAATGTCAGATTTTTTAAAAAAATAGTGCTACTTTTGCCTGCCATTTCTCTGCTCAAAATTCTTAAAGGACCAAAAAAGTCCAATGTAATGAAGCTTAATTTATTGGATATATATTCAAGTTTCTCCATGTTTGAATCTCTAATTGTCTTTTAAATTTTACCTTTATGCCCCCCCTAAAAACAAACTGAGTGCTTATCATAAGATTCCCTGGGATTTTTTACTTTCAGCCCTTTGTTCTCTCTTGATCACTCTTCTCTCTCTTTCCTTTCTCTTTAATCATTGCCTGAAAAATCTACTCATTCTTTAACTCCTAGTTCAAATTTTACCTGATCTTTGAAGCTTCTCTGCCTCTCCAAGTGAAAAGGAATCACCTCTATGTATGCTCAAAGCATATTTCTGGTGCCCATATTTGACATTTATGCTATTCTGCCTCAAGTGTTGGTTTGTTATTTACAAGTCTGTCACCACTAGTCTGTGAGGAACCCTCAAATCAAGAGCTGCATCTTTTTCATCTCTATATCTTCTATAGAGACTACAGTGTCTGGCAGAGAGGAGGTATGTGAAGAATGCTTGGTGAGTTGAATTAATCAATTCTTTAGTTTTTCCCTGTGATAGAAGTGATGATAACTTGCTTATTGTGGGCACCAACTTCATTTCTGCCAGTGGGGTCAGAGGCAAGGGGTCAAGCTACTCCTTTCTGTATTGAACCAATCAAGCTGAAAAACCAAAGTTGGTGAATGCTTAACCTTTCTCCAGGAGTCCATCAGGCAGCATTTATCATAAAGTTGTTTGAAGAACAGGTTAGTGTGTTAGAAAGGGGGTTTAGGGAAACCTTGAGTCAAAGTATCTGGTCCATCACTGAAAGGGGAGATTTACACAATGAGTTTCTCTGTGTGTATTATAGTTATACATAATATTGGGGTTCATTTTGACATAATCATAAAATCATGGGATATAACTTGTTCCACTTAATCCCCAGTATTTCTCCTTTCTCTCCTGTCCTCCCCCGCCATTCCCCTTTCTCTAACAGTTTTCCTTCTATTTATTAATTTTTTAAAAAGTGCTATAGATGGTCACATGTATATACATAAAGGTGAAATTCACTGTGATATATTCATATGTGTTCATACCATAGTTTGGTCAATTTCATTCCACTCTCCTTCTCTTCTCCCATGCCTCCTCCCCCTCAATCCCCTTCCAAGTATACCTTATAACTTGCCAAGTTTCATTTTGTTTCAATCTTCATTACTTACCTCAGGATCAAACATATATCCCATGCTTTGTGCCTGTAATATAAGTTGTGCTATTATTTATATCTAGTTGAGGTGATAGAATATGTACCTAAGAAGATAGATATTACCATATATAGCATAAGAATTAATAATTAGAAAAAGTCTGCAGCCAGCTGGCTGACTTTGAATCATCACTGCACTATTTACTAGTTGGGTGATCCTAGAAAAGTTATTTTGTTTTCTGAAATTCAAATTGCTCATATGAAAAAGTGCATAATAATAATAGATAAAAATAGTACTTACAAGTGTTACTGTTACAATTGTATAAGATCACAAAAAATAAAATGCCTGGGCATGTGGCTCAGTGATAGAGCACATGACTAGCATGCATAAGCATAAGGTTCCAAGCTGAATCCCTAGTACACACTCATACACACACAGAGATTATAAAATATGATAGTGTGTAATAAACGAATGTCAGGGCATCAGAAGAACTGGTTTCTATCCCAACTGCTACTTACTTTAGTTAACATATATTCCTTCTCAAATTCTTGGTTTGATGTGTTAGTCAGCTTTTTGTCACTGTGACCAAAATACCAGAAAAACTTAGAGGAGGAAAATTTATTTGGGTTCACAGTTTCAGAGGTTCAGTCCACTGTCAGCTGAATACATTGCTCTGGGCCCCAAGGAGGCAGAATATTATGGTGGAAGGACATGGCAAAGGAAGCTGCTCAGTTCATGACAGCCAGGAAGCAGCTCGAGTGCAAGGAGCCAAGGATAATATAATCCCCAAGGGCACTCCCCACGTGACTTACTTCCTCCAGCCCTATTCTACCTGCCTGCAGTTGCCACCCATTAATCCACTCAAATCATTTGTCAAATGGATTAATCCACCGATTCTCGCATAATCTAATCATTTTACCTCCTGCATTAACACGGGAGATTTTGGAGGACACCTCATATCCAAATCATAATACTATGAAATGAAGTATAGAACTAAATTATATCTAGTTTCTTCCAGCTCTAAAATTCTAGTGCTTAATATTGAATGCAAGCTCCTTTCCTAGTAGGAGATGGTTTATTAAAAACGAAAAAGAGGGGGGAATGTAATTCATATGTGCCAAGAAGGATTTTTTTCCTTCTCCTTCTTTCATTAGCTTCTGATAATCAAAAAAATATCAAATGTGTGGCAGTTTGTTTTTATGCCTCCTATCTTGATTTTCCATCTTTCTTCCAACCACCATTTCACCAGTATTTGGGAAAATGAAAGCCTTCAAAAATAAGGGTCCTTAAAAGCCCTTTGCTGTTGCAAAACAGCAGAGATGATTGTCTGATGCACAGATTCAGCTCCGTGCAGCTTTATTCAGTGATCATTTCATGTAATTAAAAATGCAGTCTATCTAAGAAGATAGCAATCTTCTTTTTGGAAAGAATGCTTTTATTAACCAACCATCTAATTGATATGAAATTTTCAAATAACTTTCTTTTTAAGACCTGCAAAACAAGATTAAAGTGAACTTGAATGCAGTTACCATTTAAGGGCATTTAATAGCATGCTGTTAGCAGCCCTGGTGTGAAAGACATGCACATTTCAATGATTTCCCAGGTCCTTTTTCATTTTAGTTAGTACTCTGATAACTCTTCTTCCACTATGCCCACTAACCACAGCCAAATTAGGTCTAAAGAAGTATCTATTTCTCCTGTGATTACCTCTTTTTGACTTTTTAAACTAGATTAATTTGTGAAGCAGCCTCTAACACCCATAATGCTGATCACTGTTTCTTGACATAGGTCCAGTTTCCATGTGTAAGGTGGTAGGTGATTCAGAGTGACAGGATTTGAAGGAAGTGAAGTTTGGTTGAGATATTTCATCTTAAAGATAGTATGGCAGGAAACTAATGGTATTCTGTTTGTATGGGTAAAAAATTGTTAAATACTGGCAATTTCTTATGAGTTAAGCCAATGACAGTTATGCCTGGGTCCAAGTGCATACCATTGGCTCATTTTCAGGGAAATGTTCATTCATGCCATTGACCACTATTCTTTGTAACCATAGACAGGGACTTCAGGGTCAGGTTCATTGAAGTCTTTTGTAGGATTTGTGCAAAATAGTATTAATTCATAATATAACTTGTCTCCTTTTGACCATTTTAATCCTTATGTTTTCTTTCTTTCACTTGTTTTTTGGTTTATCTCCTTTTACTGCTATAGTTTTCTTTTTAGTTTTGCTCTCACTCTTGCTCTTATATTCTCTACCTAAGTAATAGTAGAGATTGGAATCCAGTTTAGAGATTGGAATCCAGTTTAATGGATTCCAATCCAGTCACTTACTTTTAAATGACACAGGGCAAGGCGATGTCTTTTTGCTATATATTCTTCATTTGTGAACTCAGATAATCATAACTACTGTATCAGGTTGTTGTAAACATTAAATGAGATAATGTACATTAACCATTCAGAGCTGTAGCTAGTACATATTAAACAGTCACTTTAACATTCTTTTTATTTTCTCCTTCTTCCTTTCATGTTTTATTTTTTCCTTACATTTTCTTCTTACTTTTCCCTGCCTTTCATTCTTATCAGTATTGAAGTCTACTTTTCAGTGTTTCTAGTTTTTCTCAACAAGCGGACAGTGCTGGGCAGATACCTGATGACTTGGACTCTATGACACATCTTTTAATATCTTTCCTTTAGAGCTTCCTTCATTCAGAAGTCACACAGTTTTTATAGAATGCAAATATTACCATGTAATTTTCTACTCATAAACTAAATCCTAAATCCTCATCATAGAATACAAGACCATCCATATAGGACTCTTACCATCATATTCAAACTTGATTTCTGCCCCTGAAATAATCTGCAAAAGTAGGTGACAGGTGTGATTGATCCCAAACACATCACTCTGGTTTCTTTGAACCATAGGGTAACATTGTCTACTTTTCTACCTTCTGAACTCTTATGAAGCTATTAATATCTAGCCACAAATTGTTCTCCAACTTCATTATCCAGTTTTGATTCTGCTTTCCTTTTTGCTTCCACAGAATTTCATGAAAATTACTATTGCAATGTGTATTACAATACTAATATGGATCTTCCCAAATAAATTGTGAGCCCCTGGGAATATAGCTCTATTTTTCCACCTTCTCTTTATTGTTTCTGGGTCCTATAACTTATCTGGTAAGTCAAGAAATAAATGTTCTACTTCCAAAACTAGTCTTCTATCGATTTGGAGAAGATTTACATTTGGATTTATGTCCATGTACCTGCCATGATTTTTCAACTTTGATATCTTGGCTCAGTTGCAGACAACCACAGGGATCTCTGAAAATGGGCAGTAATTTTAAAATATACATAACTGAACTGTGTGAAAACCAGGAGATGGACAGGGGTGGACCTTCAAATCTCCACGTAGACTTAGGGTTCTTTTTTTATTGTTTGTAATAAGGATTAAACCCAGGAGTACTTAATCACTAAGCTATATCCCCAGTTTTTTTAACCTTTATTTATTTATTTTTCTGTGGTGCTGAGGATCAAATCCAGTGCCTAACACTGACCTACAATCCCAGCCCCCTCCCCCCAGTTCTTATTATTTTGAGATAGGGTCTCACTAAGTTTCTGAGGCTGCTCTTGAACTTGGGATCCTCTTGCTTCAGCTTCCTGAGTCACTGGGATTATAGGTGTATACCACTACATCCAGCCTTAGGGTTCTATTTTAGCAAGCCATAGAGTTAGTACTTCTTGAGTAGTACTTGACAACTCTCATGGATTATTATTTTGATTATTTTTCTATCCAAAGTTCTCAGATAATAAGATGTTAAGAATCTACTTTTGTGTTTCTGATTGGGAACTAGACATGCATGTGAAAGAGTAAAATCTTTGTAGTTTTTCTCCCACCCAGTTCTGAAGTTCTATCCTTTGTACATCTGGACCATTACCGGACTGGCTTGCCAACAATTTTCAATGGAAATTAAATACAAACGCCCCTCTGTAGGAACTTTAGGAAGTAATATTAAGAAAAAGAAATTTGCAAACCTTTGGATCATCAAATTTGAAAGCTCATATATTCAAAGAAAGAACACAATCTAGATGGGGGATTTGTGGCTGTCACTGGTGTCAGCACAAGGCAATAAACTAGAATGTGTTTCATTAGGAGATTACGTAAAGAGGTGGGAACAGGAAGGAAGATATACCAATATATCCTGGAGAGATTACACAGTGTTCTTGGAAGCTGGAACACTAAGGTAGCTAAAGGTGGTGGGGGACAGAATGAAATGAAAGTAAATGTGTATGTTTATTTGCTAAGTAGAGAACAATGAAATTGGAGAAATGAGAACTAAGGAAATAGACATGAGGGCTGGAAAATTCCCACCAACCCCCCTGATTTTGAAGCTGTCATCAAGCTGTCATTATATTTCCGGATGCAGTTAGACCATATCCAAGAATACTGACACAGACAAGAACCTGCCATCATTCAGCATGCATTCATCCCAAGAGCAATGTCAGTACAGCACACCTGTGGAAACACTATTAGTTTTGAATGTAAGCCCACCTCATCTGAGCAACTTCTCCAAACAGGACATGCAAATGTGTGCTGAAATGAGCAATGCGTGGGAATCATAAGACTCAGTCTAGAGTGTTGGCTCTATCAATAAGCAGCTGCATAGCCTTGAGCAAATCATTTCCTCTTTCTGTTCCTTATTTGCCTCCTCTGAAATGAAGACCATTAAGCTCTGCTCCAAATGCTTCAAGATTGTTGGAATCAAATGAGCTGGCACTGAAAAATGTGGTTATAGTATCTTCTGTCAGGTTACTGGGCTCGGCTCCCAGAGATATAAGCTCTATCATGACTATCAAGAAACAATGCTCTCTCTCCAGGAAGATACTGGAGGACTATTATAGAAAGACTGAGTAGCCATGTCTTCAGTTCTTTCATCTACATAGTTCTACTTGTGTGAGTTTGGAACTTGTTGGATAGGTTGGCAGCAACATTGTCAATGGTGAGCATAATAATATTTTAAAATGTTAGAAATGATAAATTCAGGCATTTCCTGTTGTATTGATTCCAAAAGCATCATACAGCTCAAAGGTCAGGACTGTATTTTGTGTGCACATTCTGTATGGTTCCAGGGGAAATAAAACAGAAATAAACCAACTTGGTAGTCTTAAAACTGTTCTGATCCCAAGAGCCAATGTCATTATTAGCTGAGAGCACAGATTGAGCTGCCAGAAGTAAGGAAGGGTCTGGAGATATTTACATTTTGCTGAACAAACAATGGGCTGAATTTACTTTGTGTGCAAAAATGACACACTTTAGACGCGATAGCAATCTTCTTTTAGTTTTTCTCCAGTAGTCAGGGTGGCTTTGTATTGAGCCATCCTCATAATCTCAGTTGAGCCAAAGTCCCCCTTAGTGTGGTGACTCACTGAGCTGAGGTTAGGATTCAGTGTGTGGTCTTGGTTAGAACTCTAGCTATAGCTACTGGAACATTTTTTTTCTCTATATATGTCATACTTCTACCTTCTATATATACACACACATATATGTATGTATATATATATGTATATATGTTAGGAGGTAATATATAATATACATGATATATATGTGTGTATATATATGTATGTGTGTGTATATATATATATATATATGGTAATATGTTTATATTGGTTTCTAACTAACTGAGCTGACTGACTCAATCCAAATAATGTGATTTGAAAATTTCCTTGGCAGATACCTGTGTATACATTAGGAGACATATTGGTACAGTTCTTCAGTGCCTACACTCACACCTGTGCATATTTGTGTGTATGCATGTTTATTGGTACAATACTTTGTGTCACCCATGATATCAGGGGAATTATCAGCAATAGGAGGAGCAAACAACAGATATTAAGCAAATAAATCCATTCTATTATGTGGCTTTGCCATCTACAATTCTATTATGGGTCTTTTAATAGATCATTTGGTTCTTATTGGAATTGACAGGAAGAAAGAATGAGGGCACATGAAAGGATTTTGTGGGTCAGATCTTGAAGTAGTGTACATCAATTTTGTCCGTATTTTAGTGTCCAGACTCAATCACATGCTCATATCAGCTTCATGTAAATCTTGGAAATGTGTAACTTTTTGTCTATAAAGGAAAGAAAATGGATTTTTGTGAAAACATTGCAGTCTCTGCCATATCAGTGTTTCTGAAAATGAAGTTTGTAATTTTTTGTTTTGTTTTCATTTATATGCTTTTCTAGAAAGCATAAAATGAATAATTGCCAGATATTGAAATTATCACCCCTTGATTCACATATTGAAATTCTATTAAATAATGGATAAGAAAATGGACTTCGATGTTATGAAATCTTAGATTCATGCTCTAATTCTTCTGCCTTTAATCCTGGAGCTGACAGGATTACTACAATTAGTAATAATAGTAGAAGCATGTTGGCAAGCAGAGATTGGTTTACCTGTGAGGAGTAAGAAGCATGATAAGTAGACACAATTAAGATCCATGTGGATTGAGACAGGCAAGGACCCCTTCTGAATTAGCAATTATAGAAGGCAATGGTTTTCTGTAAATCTTTACCACATTGGCCAATATATTAAGTTTTCTTTTAACCTTGGGGAAGCCATGGTGCTTCCATACAATCTTGTCAGGCCTTACTACTGAGCTGTAAGGTCTAGAAAATCTATAGAATTGCTTCTGCTTGATGCTAGGCCATGGCTCAACACATGCCACTCCACCAGAGATTTCTGGGCAGTAATATTCTCAATTCAACATTTTTTCAACATACAAAGCTATGCACTATTAACTATCATACAATATTCCTTCTGTCTTTCAGGTTCTATTTACACATTTACCTCTTCAGGAAACTTGTCTTGATTACTTCCATGATTATTCTTCTTTCCCAATGGCTCAGAAAATATTGTTCAGTTGGCTTTGTAATTATATACTTTCTAATTCTTTGAGAGTGACAATCAACCTTTTTCCTGTATTTATGTCCTTGGACAACAATTAAATTGTCAGATTCTTGGTGGTAAGGACAAAGCAGCTTTCCATCTTCTGCTTTCTGTGTGTCACCTGTAAAGTGCCTAAAATTGACTTTTCACACAGTGGTCATTTAGGACAAGTTGAGTGATTAACCAGCTATTTCATTATATCACTAGAGGACTGCCATATTCTTCAAAAGAGCTGCAAAAACAGGCCTTATACTTTTTGATTTTTCTGTAGAGGAGGGACAACTGATAAAAACCAAATATTTGCCTGAAAATTTCTCAGAATGAGTCACAAGGTCCCTGGAAATTGGTACCTGTTTTGGTAATGTGCCTAGATGATGGCTAGGGGATCTCTTTAGGTACCAGAGGACCTTGCAAATGAGCAACATCATATATATGTGTGAGGTCAATGTCTAGACAACAAACCAGAAGGGATCATAGGAAATGTTGGGAATTGACTCCTATACTGATAAAAAACATATTGTTCTACTTGAGTAGTTCCAAGAAATAGAGCAATATGATTTGGCATTTGTGTAAATGGAAAGGCACTGAAAGCCACAGAACAGTGAGTGATGGAAGTTCAGGCTTTTACAGGAATAGTATTTAACATACAGTTAGTTGGGTGGTAGATAAGAATGTAACTAGGTAGTGCAGAAACATGGTGCCTTTTTATTTTTGGTACTGGAGATTAAATCAAGGGCACTCTACCTCTTTATCTCCAGTCCTTTTTATTACAATTATTATTTTTTAAATTTTAAGACAGGATCTCACTAAGTTGCCAAGGCTTCTTTTAACCTGCAATCTTTCTGCCTCAGCCTTATGTCACAAGTGTTACAGGCATGCACATCCAAACACAGCAAGATATGGTGCTTCTAACATAAGCAAAAAAATGGTCTATACTGTCTTGTGATAAAAAGCGGTATATATTTTTCTTCTATGCTATGCAGTATTTCTCACCAAATAGATTGAAAAGTAGACATCTGAGATCTGTTCAGCCCAGCAGAGCAGTGGAAAGGTTCTTATGAAAGTGTCATGTGACAGATAATCTTTAAAAAGCAATGTGGTTCCATGCTTGTATAATTTTATCAAAGTGGATTCACCTGTTATGTATAACTAAGAAGAACCAATATAAAATAGAAAAAAAACTCAGAAGAAAATAAAATGAACAAAGATACATTTAAAATTAGAGAATGTTGCTCAGAGAACTGTGAGGGATAATCTGGTTGATTTTTTTTTTTTTTTTTTTTTT
>JAJEJO010051470.1:84977-104608 GCA_020662805.1 Glaucomys volans
AAATAGAGGAGGAGGGAACCCTTCCAAACTCATTCTATGAAGCTAATATCACCCTGATACCAAAACCAGAGAAGGACACATCAAGGAAAGAAAATTTCAGACCCATATCTCTAATGAACATAGATGCAAAAATTCTTAACAAAATTTTAGCGAATCGCATACAAAAGCATATTAAAAAGATAGTGCACCATGATCAAGTGGGTTTCATCCCAGGGATGCAAGGTTGGTTCAACATCCGGAAATCAATCAATGTAATTCACCACATCAACAGACTTAAGGTCAAGAACCACATGATTATTTCAATAGATGCAGAGAAAGCATTTGATAAAATACAGCACCCCTTCATGCTCAAAACACTAGAAAAAATAGGGATAGTGGGGACATTCCTTAACATTGTAAAGGCTATTTATGCTAAGCCCACAGGTAACATCATTCTAAATGGAGAAAAATTGAAAGCATTCCCCCTGAGAACTGGAACAAGGCAGGGATGCCCTCTTTCGCCACTACTATTCAACATTTTTCTTGAAACTCTAGCCAGAGCAATTAGACAGACCAAAGACATTAGAGGAATACGAATAGGAAAAGAAGAGCTCAAACTATCCCTATTTGCTGATGACATGATTCTCTATTTAGAAGATCCTAAGAATTCCACCAGAAAACTTCTGGAACTCATGAATGAATTCAGTATCGTAGCAGGATATAAAATTAATGCTCATAAATCTAATGCATTTTTATTCATAAGTGATGCATCCTCTGAGAGAGAAATTAGAAAACTACCCCATTCACATTAACCTCAAAAAAAAAAATACTTGGGAATCAATCTAACAAGAGATGTGAACAACCTCTACACTGAGAACTACAGAACACTAAAGAAAGAAGTGAAAGAGCATCTGAGAAGATGGAAAGATCTCCCATGTTCTTGGATAGGCAGAATTAATATTGTCAAAATGGCCATACTTCCAGAAGTGCTATACAAATTCAATGCAATTCCAATTAAAATCCCAATGACGGACCCCATAGAAATAGAGCAAGCAATCATGAAATTCATTTGGAGGAATAAGAGACCCAGAATTGCTAAAGCAATCCTTAGCAAGAAGAGCGAAGCAGGGGGTTTCACGATACCAGACCTTCAACTATACTACAGAGCAATAGTAACAAAAACAGCATGGTATTGGCACCAAAATAGACAGGTAGATCAATGGTACAGAATAGAGGACACAGAGACAAACCCACAGAAATATAGGTATCTCATACTTGACAAAGGAGGCAAAAACATGGAATGGAGAAAAGACAGCCTCTTCAACAAATGGTGCTGGGAAAACTGGAAATCCATATGCAGCAAAATGAAACTAAACCCATATCTCTCACCCTGTACAAAACTCAACTCAAAGTGGATCAAAGACCTAGAAATCAGACCAGAGACTGCACCTAATGGAAGAGAAAATAGGTCCAAATCTTCATCACGTTGGCCTAGGACCAGATTTCCTTAACATGACTCCCAAAGCGCAAGAAATAAAAGCACGAATCAATGATTGGGATAGAGTCAAACTAAAAAGCTTTTTCTCAGCAAAGGAAACAATCAGCAATGTGAAGAGAGAGCCTTCAGAGTGGGAGAAAATCTTTGCCACACACACTTCAGATAGAGCACTAATCTCCAGAATCTACCAAGTACTCAAAAGTCTTTACACCAAGAACACTAATAACCCTTTTTTATATTTTATTTAGAGACAGGATCTCACTGAGTTGTTTAGGACCTTGCTAAATTTCTGAGGCTGGCTTTGAACTTGGGATTCTTTTGTCTCAGATTCCTGAGCTACTGGGATTACAGGGGTGTGCCACCGTGTCTGGCCAACTTGGGCCATCCTATTAGCAATGGAAGAAGTAGAAAGTGATTAAAATCTGGATTCATTTTGAACGTAGAGCTAATAGGGTTTGCTGAAGGTTTGGAAGCTGGATATAAGAGAAATAAATGAATCAAGTTTTTTGGCCTAAGTTCCTGGAAGGATGGTGTTGTCAAAGTCATACAGGAAGTTGGTGGAAGAATGAAGTTTTGAAGCCAGGCCCTCCTAATTCCCAATCTGTTGTCCTTCCCACTGATTCTATCTTCCTGAGGATGCTGATACATTACTTTCAGAAAATGGAAGTTGGTCTAAAGAACATGCAGCAGCAGCAGCAGCAGCAGCAATGTACAAATAATAAATGACAAGTCTCAGAGCTCTGGCTATTACATAGTATCACTATTTCCAGGTTTATCTCTTTGAGCAGGGAAGGAAATTTTCCTTAATATTTAGTTCAAGCTCATTAAAAAGTATCCTCTTGACCAGCTTTGATAAGGAGAAGAAAACAAACATAATGGCTCTGCTTGAACCTCATAAGATAATAAATATTCCAAGTGAACATAATTGTTTTTAACCTTTATGCCAGGTACAATAAATGTCAAAGGGAAAGATAACCCTGTACTTTCCTGGAATGGCTTAAATAATAGGCCCCAGTTTCCTTTAATGTGAACTCACCCAGTAGACACACTCATATAACAAATGAGAAATCCCTAATGAGAGTTGTATTATTTCTATTGGCTTTTATGCCACCCTTAATTGATTGCCATCATGCACAGCTAATTAAGAGCATGATAATCTGAGGTGTTTTCAACCAGTGCAATGGTGCTTGCTTTAAAACAATGATTTCTGGAAGCCCATGTCAAAGTGGCTGGCAGGTTGCTCTGTAGCTGGGAACTGCCTCATTAGAAAGCACCATTCTACACTTACCAATCTAGTGGGGGTTATTGTCCCAATCTGGATGGGAGCATGGAGACCATCCCTCAATAATGCTCCAAACACCCAAAGGCATTGCCTTTTGGGCCTGAGCACTCCTGGCTAACTTGCTGTACCTAAGGCCATTCCACTTTCCTTCTTCTCACTCAAGGCAGAGATTCTCATCCTGAATCTCTTTCTCAGGCCTCTTTTAAGAGGGTCAGGGGTATGCACTAAAAGGAATGCTGGGTTTTTTTTCTCTTTTCAGTTCAGCTAGAAACTGGCTATATGACCTTACGTAATTCACTTATGCTTATCATTTTTTGTTTTCTCCACTAGAAAATAAAAGATTGGGAGACATAAATTAGTTTTGCCTTGTAATTATTTTATGGCATCAGCTTTGTCAAAACCCAGTGGTTGATGGGAGAAGGTTCCTCAAATTCAATTACCATGATTTTTCTCTGAGTTAAGGATAAGAGTACTTGCCTGGCTAAATGTAAGCATTTGTTTTTCTGAAAATCGAAATTAATGTAAAAGTATCTTAAATTACAAAAAAATGCAGACCTGTGGCTAGGATCATTAAACCTTTGGTCTGCACACATGGAATTTATTCCCTCCTGTGTGTGAGTATTTATGAGGAAGACTTCAAGAACTTTTTTTAGGGATTTTAAATATTCATGTCTCTTATATTTTACATGTCAGATGGGCATAATGTTAGTTCCTTTGGAAGCTAATTTACATTATATAGTTGCAAATTGAAACCACAGAAATGTCATTTTATAACAATTGAGGGAAAAGTGTTAATCTGTCAATACCAAGTATTGGTGAAGATATAGTATGATAGGATGGGAACTTTTATCTACTACTGTTCAGAGTATGAATTGGTACAACATTTATACATGTGTAGCACTAGAATGTTCTTATTAGCATTGTTTATGAGGGTAAAAACTGAAAGTAACATGAATCCACAGGTTTAATAATGTACAACATACATTATTACACACATAATAATGAATAGCATGCAATGAATAGAAGTGAATAAGGCACAGCTAGAGATGGAAGACCAATAGAATAGAGAAAAGGGATCAGGGGAGGTAGGTTGGAAGAGAGAAGAGGTGAGTACTGGGGATTGAAATGAAACAAACTATATTATATGCATTTATGAATATGTCACAATGAACCCTACCATTATGTATAACTATAAGGTACTAAAAATAAAACATAAAAAAGAGCTGGAGAATGAGTAGCAAAATATTCAGGATAGTGAATATCTTGGTATGAAAGAACAGGGAGGCAATTTGGAAGGAAGGAACATAAGGGAGACTTCAAATACATGTAATTTGCTATTTAGTTTTGGAAATTTAAAAATTATTTTATAAAAGCAATCCATGCTTATAAAAACACTCAAGTAGTACAGAAGAATACAGACTTAAAATTAGAAATTTCCCTTTTCCTTTCTAAAATTCCACTTGAGAGAGAAAGAGCACCATCAATAATTTAGAGGGCATCCTTCTAGAACATTGGTACTCAAAGTGTGTTCCCTGGACCAACACCATTGGCATGGCATGGAAACTTGTTAGAAATGCAAATTATCTGGTCCCACCCCAGAATTACTGATTTAGAAACTCTGGAAATGAGGCTGTGCCATCTGTGTTTTAATAAGCCCTCTGAGTGGTTATCGGCCCTGGCTGAATAACAATAGACTCACCAGAGGAACTTTTAAAAAATACCAGATCCCAAGGTCCTACCTCCAGAAGATTTTTTAAAGCTTTTCCAGTAATTACAATGCCAGGATGGAAAGTCACTTTGAAGGCTTTATACTATCCATAAACATAAAGTAATATATAGAAAAAATATGTTATTAATGAGAAATACAAAATATAGAAAATATACAGTATTCATCTCTGTCTGAGACAATCTTTTGCATCTTGTATTTTTCAAAAATAATACATATGCAACTATAAATCTATTTTTTTGAGGAGCAGTGAATCTCAAATGGGTGATTTTACCTCACAGGAGATATTTGGCAATCTTTAAAACGTTTTTTGATTCTTATTACTGAGGGAGGTACTGCTAGCAATTCTTAGGTAGAAGTAAGGGATGCTACTAAATATCCTACAATATATACAGGCTGGTACAGAACAGTCCCCATAACAATGAATTATCTGGCCTTAAGTGTTTGGATATTGTGTCTATTTTGAGAAATATGCCTAGTAACAAAATGGTACTTTTATGTAAATCTAACCTATATTTACACAAAATTAGAGGAATTTTGGTTCCAATCTGTAACATAACCAGGTGCCTATGTTACATGATGCAGAGTATTAAATAATAATCCAGAGGGCAGGGATTTAATCTGTTCCCCTAGAAAAATATCTGGTACTGTGTAAGCATAAAATCAAAGTGTCAGTAGTGCTGAGGTTGAGAAACCCTGTTTTAGAAGGATACACATAGTGTTTCACTCTAGATTTTTAACAAATCTAGTCAGTGTTCTTTAATGTCTTCATTTAGTATCCATAGGGTATGGAGGGTTGGAGAACATGCAGTCATATGTCTCTGTACATATTTTGACAAAATCAGTAAAACAAGGGATATGACTTTTGCTCTTTTTCTGTTCTCATAATCATCAACACATTGTTGTGCATGTAAAAGGTATTGGAGAAAAGATTATTGAATTGAATCATCCTCAATCCCCACAATATAGTGGGATTCTTTTGTATTTGTCTCTGATTTTTGTTAAAGCCTAGAAATGAGGGCTGGGTGAAGTTCTTTCTGTCAATAACAATTGGAATTAACTGTAGAGTCTCGGGTGTATTGCAGAGTGAATGATTAAAAATCATTGGCAAATAGTAAGCTGTCTGCTGTGACCTTTCGTGCTTGGTATTTTGACTGACGGTCCCCTCTTTACAGTTTAGTGAAGTTGTAAACAGAGAGACATGAAACCCACTGATGGGCCAGGCAGTCAAATACCGAATATGAAAAGGTCAGTGCCAAACTCTGCTTGCTGATGTGACTCAGACTGACTTAGACTGGGTGGGTCTGTGACATCTTAGCTTTGAGTTGTTGACTTAAAGTGAAAATTACAAATGGTTCTGTAGCAAATGGAACAGGAAATCTTTAGTTTGAATCCTTTTGGAGGATTGGAACCCAGTTTGGGCTGAAATTCCGGCCCAGATAACACCATGTATATTTCAAGTAGATAATGCCATGCAGTTGACAACTTTGAAGGATTTGACTAGGATGTTGTTTTTCTCCCCCTTTTCTTCCATCATTTTCCAATAAGATTTTTAATATGTTGTAGATGTTTAACCTTTCTCTCTCTGTCTCTCTTCTTGGATTTGGTTTTTTCTCAACAATCCCAACAGGGATCCATGCTATTAAATGTTGAACCCTTGGTCAACTATTTTAGACTGAGATTTGTACTTTCTCCTTCATATATGTATCATTTTCCATATTTTCATCTTTGCATTCATTACTTCATTTCTTCCTACATCCTTTAAGACTGTCTTGCTCCATGAAATATTTTCATTTGCAATTTCACCAGCTTTGGGATATAGTAATTCTCTTATACTAGAAGATATTGAAGCATTTATTTGTTTATCCACTCTACATTGTCAGAGTGACTAATATTTATCAGGCCCTGTGTAAGTTGCCAAGCAGTGGCATATGGTCTCCCCTGTGTGAAAGTAATCAGTGTAGGAGGAAGACCAACATCTAGGGAATGTAACTGATTTATTAAAGTGTGAAATGGGTAAGAATATGAACATGAAATTGTTTTACTTGTCCCTAATAAATACCTTCAACTATGCATTACTGAATTCTGATTCCTGTTATCTTATGACATCTTGGAAATATACTTTTCTGATTACTTCTGCCTATCAAAGTATAGTCCTCCTACAAGACTGGGGAAACACCTGGTAATAAAAAGTGTTGGGGAAGACACAAAATAACTGGAATGCACATACATTGCTGGTTTGAGTATAAATTGGCATACCCATTTTGGAAATTTTTAAGAGTAGCTACTAATATGAATATATGCATATCTTATGACTCATCAGTTCTACTCCTAGACAGATAGATGAACATGGTGAACATGTTTATTAAAATACATGTGATACATTGTTCACAGTGGTGCTATGGATAATAGTAAAACACTAGAAACTTCCCAAATATACATCAAAAGTAGATTGGATAAATAAATTGCAGTACATTCACAAAATAAAATACTATAGAGAAATGAAAGTGAACTAAGTACATGAAAATATCATGGATGACATCAAGAAGATTTTGTTATATAAATTATTATGGTATAGTTTTCTTTTTTTCATTTTTTCTTTTTTTACATTTTCTTTTTTATTTTGATTCATTGTACACAAATGGATTACAGCTATTGTTTCTCTGGTTGTACATGAAATAGAGTCACACCATTTGTGTAATCATACATGTACATAGGGTAATGAAGTTTGTCTCATTCTGTTATTATTCTTACCCCCCTCCCTGATCCCACTACCTTTTTTCCCTATGCAATCCATCCTTCCTCCATTCTTGCCTCCCTCCCACCCTGCATTATGTATCATCATCCACTTATCAGAGAGATCATTTGGCCTATGGTTTCCTGGGATTGACTAATCTCACTCAGCATGACAGTCTCCAACATCATCCATTTACCTGCAAATGCCATAATTTTATTCTTCTTTATGCTGAATAATATTCCATTGTGTATATATATCACAGTTTCTTTATCCATTCATCTATTGAAGGGCATCCAGGTTGGTTCCACAATCTAGATATTGTGAACTGAGCAGCTATGAACATTGATGTGGCTGCATCACTGTAGTATGCTGATTTTCAGTCCTTTGGGTATAGGCCAAGGAGTGGGATAGTTGGGTCAAATGGTAGATCCATTCCAAGTTTTCTAAGAAACCTTCACACTGCTTCCCAGAGTGGTAGCACTAATTTGCAACCCCACCAGCAATGTATCAGTGTACCATTTTCCCCACATCCTCACCAACACCTATTGGTGTTTGTATTCTTGATAATAGACATTCTCATTAGGATGAGATGGAATCTTAAGGTGGTTTTGATTTACATTTCTCTTATTACTAAGGATAATGAACATTTTTTCATATATCTGTTGATTGCTTATAGGTCTTCTGTGAAGTGTCTGCCCATTTTTTAGCCCATTTATTGATTGGGTTATTTGTATTCTTGGGGTAAACTTTTTGAGTTCTTTATGGATTCTGGAAATGAGTGCTCTATCTGAAGTGTGTGTGGCGAAGATTTTCTCCCACTCTGAAGGCTCTCTCTTCACATTGCTGATTGTTTCCTTTGCTGAGAAAAAGCTTTTTAGTTTCAATCTATCCCCATTATTGATTCCTGCTTTTATTTCTTGTGGTTTGGGAGTCCTGTTTATGAAATCTGGTCCTAAGTCCACATGATGAAGATTTGGACCTACTTTTTCTTCTATTACTTGCAGGGTCTCTGGTCTAATTTCTAGGTCTTTGATCCATGTTGAGTTGAGTTTTGTGCAGGGTGTACAAAAACATATTAAAGAGATAGTGCACCATGATCAAGTGGGTTTCATCCCAGGGATGCAAGGTTGGTTCAACATCTGGAAATCAGTAAATGTAATTCACCACATCAACAGACTTAAAGTCAAGAACCACATGATTATTTCATTAGATGCAGAAAAAGCATTTGATAAAATACAGCACCCATTCATGCTCAAAACACTAGAAAAAATAGGGATAGTAGGAACATTCCTTAACATTGGAAAGGCTATCTATGCTAAGCCTAGTCAATATCATTCTAAATGGAGAAAAATTGAAAGCATTCCCCCTGAAAACTGGAACAAGGCAGGGATGCCTCTTTCTCCACTTTTATTCAACATCATCTTTGAAACTCTAGCCAGAGCAATTAGACAAATTAAAGAAATTAAAGGGATACAAATAGGAAAAGAAGAGCTCAAACTATCCCTTTTTGCTGATGACATGATTCTGTATTTAGATGAGTCACCAGAATTCCACCAGAAAACTTCTGGAACTCATAAATGAATTCAGTAAAGTAGCAGGATATAAAATTAATGCTCATAAGTCTAATGCATTTTTATTCATAAGTGATGAATCCCATGAGAGAGAAATTAGGAAAACTACCCCATTCACAATAGCCTTAAAAATAAAATACTTGGGAATCAATCTAACAAAAGAAGTGAAAGACCTCTACAATGAGAACTACAGAACACTAAAGAAAGAAATTAAAGAGAATCTGAGAAGATGGAAAGATCTCCCATGTTCTTGGATAGGCAGTATTAATATTGTCAAAATGGCCATACTTCCAAAAGTGCTATACAAATTCAATGCAATTCCAATTAAAATCCCAATGACGGACCTCACAGAAATAGAGCAGGCAATCATGAAATTCATTTGGAGGAATAAGAGAATAGCTAAAGCATATCTTAGCAAGAAGAGCGATGCAGAGGGTATCACAATACCAGACCTTCAACGATACTACAGAGCAATAGTAACAAAAACAGCATGGTATTGGTACCAAAATAGACAGGTAGATCAATGGTACAGAATAGAGGACACAGAGACAAACCCACATAAATACAGGTATCTCATACTTGACAAAGGAGCCAAAAACATACAATGGAGAAAAGATAGCTTCTTCAACAAATGGTGCTGGGAAAACTGGAAATCCAGATGCAGCAAAATGAAACTATGATATAGTTTTCAACATTCTGGGAACATAAGGCAGAGAATATATTTGATGGGATGAAGTGATAATGGGAAACTTCTTGTGGGATGTTACCGTTAACTATTAAAAGATAAGGAGACAATTATGGAAGTAGACATAGATGCAGAAAATTTGAAGAATTGATACAGACTATAGCCTAGTGGTATGAAAATACAGCATAAAACATTTATAGAGCACCATGAGATAGGTGTCAGAAATATACATGTTTTATGCTAAGGTGGCTAAGACTCAGGTTGAGCATCTTTTCAAAGTCACATATGTAGTAAATGGTGGAGTTAGAATTTGGATCCAGTTCTGTCTATTTCTATAGTTTATGTTCTTAACTTCTAAGATATAATATGGTGAAATGTTTGATAATAGTGGAAAGCACAAAGTCCATGAAATTTTGTATAACATGACATGTAGTTTGTTGAGGGGTGGTTTCACATGGATCAAGATGATCACTTTCAGAAAGAGGGTAAATATTTGAGCTGGGCCTTGAGATAGAAGCAGTCACCAGGATGGAAAAGCAGCAGAAACAAAGACATTGGCATGTAAGAGTATAATTTGCTGTTTGATGGAGCCTTAGTATATCATTAATAATTTCCAAAATATGTACGAAATATTCAAGAACTTCTTTTGTTTAGCTGCACAAAAATAATAGGTTTAGCATGTTGCAGTTCCCACAAATTGGGAAGTTCAATAATTGACCATTCACTTGGCTTGATATTTTTGTCAGACTCACTTATTGACAGTCATCTTAACTCTCACAAATAGAATTGTTGGCAACATTCCAGCTTAAACATTCATTTAGTGGCACTGTTCTCAAAGGCAGGGTGCTGTTTTGTTGCCCTTTGTATATATGCAAACATGCTGCCCTATTCTTTGAATTCCCAATTTAAGTTCAGTGGGTCTTTTGACTATTGGTGAGAGCCAAGTTTAGTTTCGTGTCCAGCAGCCTTTATGGAATGCTTTTACCCTGAGCTATATTGTACAGTTACTACAAAATAGGAAATTTGTCTCAGTATCATATCTCTATTATCTTGTTTCTTAGCTAAACTCTTTCAATTAAAAATACAGTGTGATTAGGATGCTGAAGATTAATTTCAGAATTTATAATCTGTTATAGTATCCGTTTCTCTTACAAAGTAGGTATATAGAGCATATTTCTTGGTTGCTACCAAAAATTTTCCAGTATTAAAGCTGTGGGGTACAGTCTTGGTAGAGTTCTTCTGTTGTCTTCTGGTTTTAACTTTTACCCCACATTGAGAGAAGTAAACGAAATAACAACTACTATCATCAAAAGATGCAGAGATAAATTATGCCTAATACTGTTCATCAATATTTTATCTGTCAATATTGCAATTTTCTTTTCTTACTATCAGGGCAAGAATGTAAACATTTATGGGATATGAGTTATTCCATTAAAGTGAATGAGAAAATTGAATTTTACTACTGGAATATTTTGTTGATGGCAGGTAAAATTCTGGTTAATGACAATTGAGAATTAGTATATTTATATATGCCAGCTGGGCTGATCTTTGCTTTCCACCCTAATTGCAAGAGTATCGAAGCAATAAATCAGGGATCTAGTCTTCAGTCAGGAATCTTAATATATGACTAAATGACTGACAAATTGTAACACTGCTGATTCTTTTGTTCCCAAGTCGAAGATTAAACACTATTTTAGAAACACAAAACTTCATACCATTACAATATTTTGACTTTGTGATTGAAGTGTAGCTGTATATAAATATTCTAAAAGGCAGTACAATTGACTGATATAAAGTCCTTTTTAAAGAACATAATATATACATCTTTTCTTTTTTATATAGAATGCAATTTTACTGTGTCACATCAACAGAATTCATATTAATTACATATTACATTGTGAAGTGTTACATGCATTAGAAAATCATATTAATACTTTTGATTACAAGGTTAGAAAATAATGTCCTCAAGTTAGTGTACTGTAGTCTTCTTATAACCTCTTAATGGTAACTTACACAGCAACTTATTTTGTGGCTTTCACAGTATCATGATATATGCATGACTTGAGTGACCCTGCAAGTTCTGACTTCTAACCTTCTTTTCAATTTCTTCCAGTCCCACTCTGCCTCCTCGTATACCACATTCCAGTTCCATTGTCAAACTTTTTGTGCTTGGCTCCCTGTAATACTCCAAGTTTCTTCTTACCTCACAATCTTTATAGTAGCTATTTCCTCTGTTAGGAATAATCTTTGCTCCTCTAACATTTTTACCTGTCTAGTTCTTTCTTACCATTTAGATTCTCAGTCAAATGCTATTTCCTTAGAGTACTTCCTCTGGCACCTCACCTACTGATATTGAGTAGCCCATAGTCATTCTCCAATTATTACATTTTACCTTTGGCACATCACTGTCAGTCTCCATTACTAGAATGTAACTTTTATGAGGGCAGGGTCTTTGTCTTATCACACTATACCCAGAATGAAACAAAAAATCTGGTATACTATTTGAAGTACATAAATATTCATTGAATAAATGAATGAATATTAGAGATGGGAGAACCTGTAACTTTAGAGATTATCAAGTTTAATTTTAATTTAGAGGTAAGGAAGCTGGACACAGAAGTGACATAATTCCGCCAGTGAAGTAAAACAAGTTAATGACAGAATAAGAATTAGGATTAGATCTCACTAAAACCAGTTTGCAGATTTTTACACAAAGAAGTAAGTTACACTCAAAAACCCCTTTTTAGAGGGACTTTAATAATTGAATTTTAGTTCTCTGGCTAAAAGTTCTCTGGCTAATTCTTTGCATGAAAAGATTTGCTGGATATTGTTAACTGATAAACCAATCTGTACCAAATGATTTAGTCTCATGGTTCTACCTCTTTTGGTATTATAATCCCATTGAGTACTAATGTGAACCAGACATATATGAGTTTGAATACCAGCTCTGCTACTTAAAATCATATAGTTTTATTTTTCCTAGTCTTTGCTGATTTTACACTTAGTAAATTATACATTATTATCCAACATACTTTAACAGCTACTTTAAGATATATTTCTCATACCATACATTTACCCATTTGAAATTGAAATTCAATAGCTTTTAGTAATTCAAAGAAATATGCAATCACACCATAAAATAGTTTAAAAACATTTTTATCAAAAGAGAAGCCACATACAAATTAGCAGTTATTCTCCATTCAACTCCACCCAACTCTTCAGGGTTTGGTAGCCTCTGATCTACTTTCTATCTCCATATACTTGCTGATTCTGATCATATTATATAAATGGAATCATACAGTATGTGGTCCTTTGTGATTAGTATCTTTTACATAGCATAATATTTTTGAGGTGCACCCATGCTGCAATGTATAGCAGTACTTCATTCCTTCTAATGACTCAATAATATTCCATCATATGTAAATAGCACAATTTGCTTATCCATCCATTAGTTGATGATATTCAAATTGTTTCTACTTTTTGGTTATTACAAATAAAGCTCCTCTGAACATTTATTTGCAATTTTTCCAGCGATATGTTTTAATTCATGTATATACATATATATGTATATATGTATATATATATATATATACATATATATATGGAAAGCTGAGTTGTTGGGTAACTCTGTTTAGTTTTTTGAGTAAATCGTACATATTTTTCAAAGTGGAACACATTTTTACATTCTCACAGCAAAGTGTAAGAGTCCCAATTTCTTCAGATGCTATCCCTCCTTAGTGCACGTGTAGTAGTATCTTTTCATGGTTTTATTTTTGCATTTCTCTAATAGATAATGAGGTTTAGCACATTTCTTGTGCCTATTGGTCATTTCCATATACTCCAAGGAGAATGTCTATTCAGACCATTTACTTATTCCTGAGGTATAGATATGATTTGTCCTACAAAGGATTATGTGCTGGAAATTTGGTCCTTAGTGTGCTAATGTTGAGGAAGTTCCATGATTGTTCAAAAACCTAGTGCTTCCTTGCTGACATGTATGCCCCTCTACTTCTCTCCGATGCTGTGATGCAGCCAGGGCACTCACAGTAGGATTCTAATACAATGTGATTTAGACTCTGCAGCCACAAGTATCATGAGCCAAATTAACCTATTTACTTTGGAAGTGACCCAGTCTGAGTTATTTTACTACAGCAACACAATGACAATAACTAAGTCATCCATTTTACATTTTTTTGTCTTTTTCATTATTGAGTTGTAAGAATTCTTTACATACTCTGGATATAAATTCCTTATCAAATACACAAATTATAAATATTTTATTCAATTTGGGAATTGTATTTTCCTATTCTTGATGGTATCCTTAGAAACCCAAGATAATTTTAATTTTTATGAAGTATATTTTTCCCTCTGGTCATTTGTGGTTTTGGTTTCATATATAACAAAGATTAAACTAGGGCTGGGGATATAGCTCAGTTGGTAGAGTGCTTGCCTCACAAGTACAACACCCTGGGTTCGATCCCCAGCACCACCAAAAAAAGATTAAACTATCTCAAAATCCAAAAGATTAATTTGTTTATCTTTTTCAAAGAATTTTATAGTTTTATCTTTTACGTGTAAGGTCTATCAGACGTTTAGGATTAAGTTCTTCCTATGATATAAAAAAGACCAAATTCAGGGGCAGGGGATATAGCTCAGTTGGTAGAGTTCTTGCCTTGCAAGCACAAGCTCTTGGGTTCAATCCCCAGCACTGCAAAAAAAAAAAAAAAAAGGACCAAATTCATTCCTTCAAATGTGGATATCCACTTGTACTGCAACATTTGTTATTTGTTCCTCTTCTGAATTGTTTTGGAACCCTTGTCAAAAACAAATTGATGATATATGAAAGAGATCATCATTGTTATTACTATTGTTAATGCATATTAATTGAATAATAATATAATTCACTGTAACTTTTCCAGGCATATAATGCTTTGATCGTGTACACCATCCATCCTACCCTCTTTTGCCTTCCTTTCTCCCTAATTCCACTATTCCCCTTCTCCTTCCCTAATAGTCCTTTTTCTACTTCTCAGTAATTTTTTTAACTTTCCACATATGAGAGAGAACATGTGTTTTGGTTTTGTCTAGCTTATTACACTTAAAAGATTTTGTCTCCTTCCCTACAATTTGTGCAAATGACATGATTTAATTCTACTTTATGGCTGAATAATACTCCATTCTTTATATATGCCATATTTATCCCATTGTTTATATATACCATATTTATCCATTCATCTGTTGATGGGCACGTAGAATGATTCCATATCTTGTGAATAGTGCCACAATAAATATGCATGTGCTGGTATCTCATTGAATGCTGAATTCATTGCTTTGAGATAAATAACCAGGAGTGGTATAGCTGGATCATATGGTAGTTCTACTTTTAATTTCCTAAGGAAATTCTAAACTGTTTTGCATATTAGTTATACTCATTTACATTTCCAATAAGAGTGTAAAGGGGCTCCTGCTTCTTCACATTCTTGGCTACATTATTTTTTCTTGAAAATAGCCATTGTGACTGGGGTGAAATGGAATTGCAATGTGGTTTTCATTTGTATTCCCAAGATAGTGAAAGATATTGAGCATTTTTCATATATTAATGTCCATTTTTAATTCTTCTTTTATGAAGTATCTGTTCTGATCATTTGCCCATTTTTTGATTAGATGACTTATTCTTTGTTCTTTTGATATGATTTCTTTTCTTCTTTTTTTTTGGTACCAGGGATTGAACCCAGTGATGCTTAACCACTGAGCCAATCCCCAGAGCTATTTTGAGACAAGGTCTCCCTAAATTGCTAAGGCTGGCTTTGAACTTGTGATCCTCCTGCCTCAACCTCCGGAGTTGCTGGGATTACAGGCATATGCCATTGTACCTGACTTCATTTTTAAAGTTTCTTTAGTTCTTTACATGTGCTGAATATTAATCCTCTTAGATGCATAGCTGGCAAAGATTCTCTCCCCTTCTATAGGTTATCTCTTAACTCTCTTGTTTCCTTTGATATACGGGAGCTTTTAATTAGAAATAATCCCTTTTGTTAATTCTTGCTTTTGTTTCCTGTGCTATTGGAGTCCTATTTGGGAAATTGTTGCCTGTGCCACATCTTTTCTTCTAGTATTTTCAGGTTTTGAATTAAAATCTTTGATCCATTTTGACTTGATTTGTGTACAGGGTGAGAGACTGAGGGCAGGGGTTGGTTTCAATCTTCTACACATGGATATCCAGGTTTCCCAGCACATTTGTTGAAAAGAATATCATCCTTTCAATATAAGTTTTTGGCACATTTGTCAAGAATCAGTTAGCTATAGATGCATGAGTTTATTTCTGGGTCCTCTGTTGTGTTCCATTGGTCTACATGTGAATTTTTATTCCAATAGCATGCTACTTTTGTTACTATGGTTCTATAGTATATTTTGAAAACAGGCATTTTTTTTTAAAAAAAAGAGGAACTAATTCTTTTTATTGATGGACACAATGTCTCAATTTTATTTATTTATTTTTATGTGGTGCTGAGGATGGAACCCAGTGCCTCACATGTGCTACACAAGCACTCTACTATTGAGCTACAACCTCAGCCCTGAAATCGGGTATTGTGATGCCTCCAACATTTATTTTTTTGTTCAGAACTGCTTTGACTACTCATAATCTTTTGTGCTTCTATACAAATTTTGGGATTGTTTTTTCTAGTTCTATGCAGATTGCCATTGGAGTTTCAATGGGATTTCAATGAATCTGTATATTCTTTTGGTTATAACATCACTTTAACAATATTAATTCTTCCAATTTGCAGATATAGGAGTTGTTTTAGTCAGCTTTTTCACTGCTATAACTGGATGACCCAACCAGCACAACTGTAGAGAATCAAGAGTTTATTTGAGGGTTCACAGTGTCAGAGGTCTCAATCCATAGAAAACTGGCTCCATTTCTCAGGGCTCAAGATGAGGTAGGACGTCATGGTGGAAAAGCGTGGCAGAGGGAAGTAGCTCACATCAGGATCAGAAAGTAGAGAGAGAGAGAGGTCTCCACTTGCCAGCTAGAAATATATACCTGAAGCCATGCCCCAATCCCCACCTCCTCCAGCCATACCCTACCACTTCAGTTACCACTCAGTTAATCCCTATAAGGGGCTTAAATCACTGATTGGGTTAAGACTCTCACAACCCAATCATTTCTCCTCTGAACCTTCTTGCATTTTCTCACACATGAACTTTGGGGAGACACCCCACATCGGAACCATAACAGGAGGTCTTTCCGTCTTTTTTTTTGAACCGGAGATTGAACTCAGGGGCACTCTGCCACTGACCACATCCCCAGCCCTATTTTGTATTTTATTTAGAGACAGAGTCTCACTGAGTTGCTTAGGGCCTCGCTAAGTTGCTGAGGCTGGCTTTGAACTCGTGATCCTCCTTACTCAGCCTCCCGAGTCGCTTGGATTACAGGCGTGCGCCACCATGCCCGGCCATCTTTCCATCTTTTAATGTTCTCTTCAATTTCTTTATTCAGCATTTTCTAATTTTCATTGTAGAGGTATTTTACCTCCTTGGCTAGGTTTATTCCTAGGTATTTTATTCATTTTAAGCTAATATTAAAGCAATTGCATTCCTGATTTCTTTCTCGGTGAATTTTTTGTCAGTGTTTAGAAAAGTTATTGATTTTTTAAAATTCATGTCTCTATTAGTGCATTGTAGGTTTACATTATTGTAGAGTTCATTTTGACATATTCCTGAATGCATATAATATAATCTGCTACATTTCAATCCCTATTAATTCCTTCCCTCTCTCTTCCCTTCCCCTTAACCCCTACCTTTACTCTATTATTTTTTAAATAGGTGCATTACAGTTATACATAAAAGTAAGAATTCATTGTGATAGATTCATATATGCACATAGCATAATTTGGACAGTTTCATCCCTTTCCTATTTTTGTTCCCTCCCCTAGAATCCCTTCTTCTCCTCCACACTTCTTGATTCTATTTTCATGAGATCCCCCTTTTTTAAAAAAAAAAAAAATTCCATAATTCTCTTTAGCTTCCACATGTAAGAGAAAATATTCAACCATTGAGTCTGGCTTATTTCACTTATCATGATGTTCTCCAGTCCCATCCATTTACCAGCAAATGCCATCATTTCATTCTTCTTTATGGCTGAGTAAAACCATTGTTTAAACATACCACATTTTCTTTATCCTCTCATCTATTGAGAGAACCTATACTGATTCTATAATTTGGATATTGAGAATTGATCTGCTCTAAACATTGGTATGCATGTGTCACTATAGTTTGCTGATTTTAGTTCTTTTTAATAATTACTGGGGAGTGGGATAGCTAGGTCAAATGATGGCTCCCTTCCTAGTTTTTTTTCATATGTTTATTGGTGCATTATAGTTGTACATAATGATGGGATTTGTTACTACATATTTGTACATGCACACAATATAACAATATAATTTGGCCAATACCACTCTGCAGCACTTTCTCCCTCCTCACCTCATACCTGTTGATCCCTTTCCTATACCAATCTCCCTTTGATTACCAGGAGATCCAGCCCTAGTTTTCCCCCCTTTTTTTCTCTTGCTTCTACATATGAGAGAAAATATATAGCAATTGACCTTCTGAGTTTGGCTTAGTTTGCTTGACATAATGTTCTCAAATTCCATCCATATTCCAGCAAATGACATAATTTCATTTTTCCTTACGGCTGAGTAAAACTCCATTGTTAATATGTATCATATTTTCTTTACCATTCATCCTTTTATGGATACCCAGGCTGCTTCCATATTTTGGCTATTGTGAATTGTGCTGCTATAAACATGGGCATGCAGATATCATTGTAGTATGATGACTAATATCTTCAGGACAAATACCAACTTGTGGTTAGCTGGGTCATATGTTATCTCCATGCCTAGTCTTTTGAGAAATCTCCAAACTGATTCCTATTGTGGGTTGTTTTAATTTGCAGTCCAATCAACAGTGTATGAGTGTACCTTTATCCCCCATATCCTTACCAGCTTTCACCATTATTTGTATTTTTGGAATTTGCTAATTTAACTGGGAATGAAATTTCAATGTAGTTTTGATTTGCATTTCCTTGATTGCTAGGATATTAAACATTTTCATATATTTATTAACCATTTACATTTCTTGTTTTGAGAAATATCTGTTTAGTTAATTTTAATGGTTTTTTTTTCAGTGTTAAGTTTTTTGAGTTCTTTATATTCTGGATATTAATCTATTGTCAGAAGAGTAGCTGGCAAAGATTTTTCCCATTGTATGTGTTCTCTCTTCATGTTCTTGTTTCTGTTGCTACACAGAAGCTTTTTAATTTGGTGCTGTCTAACTTATTGATTCTTGGTTGTATTTCTTGAGCTTCAGGATTCTTATTAAGGAAGTTAGTGCCTGTGCCAATATGTTGGAGTTGGAGTGTTCATCCTGTGTTTTCTTCTAGCAGTTGCAGTTTTTCTGGTCTAATTCCCCAGGTCTTTGATCCACTTTGAATTGACTTTTGTGCAGGGATAGAGATAGGGATCTGGTTTTGTTCTTCTGTATATGAATATCAAGTTTTCCTAGCACCATTTGTTTAAAAACTTATCCAGTGTATGTTTTAGGCACCTTCATTACCAATTACATAAATTTACATATGCACTTTTTTGTTTCCTCTTTTTAATCCTTATATTGAATCCATCACCATATACTAAAAGCTCTACCTCCAAAACACATTCTCAATTTGTCCACTTCTCTCCATCCACACTGCTATCATTTCCACCCTCCATCTTCACTGGGGGATGATTACAGTGGTCCCTCCTACCTGGTATTCCTGACTCCTTCTCTTATGAAATGTTTTCTACTCACAGTAACCTGAATGATATTTCAAAAGCATGAACACTTTTTAAAAAATTGTTTTATGAATTTTTAATTGAAAATGAATATTGAACTTTATCAAATGTCTTTTAAAAATTATTTTTTATATTTTTATAGACTTCCTTCTGATTCTTTGTACACAAATGGGGTACAACTTTTCATTTCTATGGTTGTGCACAATGTAGATTCATTCCATTCATGTAATCATACATGTACATAGGGTAATGATGTCTGTCTCATTCCACCATTTCTCATACCCCTGCCCCCTCCCCCTCTCATTTCCCTCTACATAATCTAA